>CAOGCB010096997.1:0-25720 GCA_948266635.1 Cnidoscolus chayamansa
TTTATTGAATACGTTGTTTTATCCTTCATAACCGGTCCCTCAATCTTCTCCTTCGCGTTACACCCAACCGTCAAAAACTCCCTTGCCCCGCGGCTAGAGCCCATCTTGTTGCTTCGACGCTAGACCCAAGAAACTAAGCTCCATCGGCGATCACTACCTTATAGTACCTCTCTCACAGTTTATCCTTGCCCTCTCTGACGTGTCTCATAATCCTACTTCAATTGTTCAACGCCTACCTGTGTCTTACAATAAGGTCCTCCCACAGGTTGCTTTCTCATTTCTTCCTTTTGTTTTCCTTATTCTATTTCATTCTCTCTCTCTCTCTCCATATATATATATGTATGCTTCTCTTTGTGCTGAGATTGTGGAACGTGTTTCGGAGATTAATATTTTTTTGTAATATGTTGATGGGAGATTGTGTTGTTTTTCTTTGAGATTGTAGAATTATGGTGTGAATATGTTTTTTTTTTTTTTTTTTGCTTTGCTGAGATTGTGCAAGGATTTTTGAAAACTGAGTTTAGTATATGTAAAAAGAACAATGTCAGACGTATGAATCGAATCCAACTGAATTTTATACTTCTTTCAGTTTGATTTTCCTTTATCTGTCCGGTTTGGTTGCGTAATTGCAGTTTAAGAATCAATTTTGAAATAACCGTGTGAAAAGATTTTCTCATTCACTTTGAAAGTTGCTCCATAATTAATCACGTTTTAACAGTTTTACATACATCGTAGTGTAGGTATTTCACTAACGCGGACAGAGATACGATGACCGGACCTGCAATGTCGCCGGCGTTGGCAGGGGCAGGGCCTGCGGTGTGGACGGGGCAGAAGATGTCGGCAAAGTTTGCAAACTTTTTCAGAGTAGCGGATTTAGCAAGGCGTTTGGCCATGCAACTTCAATTTGGCAGCGCTGGCAACCCCACCGAATTCATTCGTCTCTGCCTCTTTCTTGCTAGGTAGTTACTATTTATGATATGTTAATTATGTGCAAGTAAAACGATCGTTTCTAATGTCTATTTTCTGGTTCTTTATAGATGTTTGATTTTGATTAGCTTGTAGCTTGTTAAGTTTTTTAGGATTATCTGAAGTTTTTGTAAAGTAAGTTATCGTAACCTTCTAATTCCATCAATTTGGAGCATTGAAAAAGTGAAATTTGAAAGTTCTAAAACTTCAAAAAATTCTTAAAGAACATTGTTCTCAAATAAACTTATTCCTTTAGGAACCTGTAACTTACCTCCAAAAACTCCTCTCACAGTGTTAGGATTTTATTTTAGCTTTTGGTTTGTTGACGTGTGTTTCAATGGACATCAGATAGGGGATTGGAAATGTGAGATGGTTAAGTTCTATATTGGGAGTAAGATTGCAAGCAATTTTCTTGGACTTCACATAATATTAATTTTTGGGGCGCTTTCTTTTCCTCCAATTTCAGTTTTTTCCTTCATTATTTATCAGATAGTTCCCGTTTCCATAAGTAGAAGTTGTGGATTCTTTGACATAGTCCTTCACTTTTGCTTCTATCACATCTGCTTAGTTTTTTTTGTTAGAATTGTGTGGTTTCTGTTCCGGTTCCTGTTTGCAGTGTACCTAGGAATTGAAATTGAACCCAAATTTCAGTAGAATTCTGAATTAGATTGGTCCGACTAGGGTGTTCAAACAATTTTATGTAATTATTTTTTATGAAAAAGTTATAATTGAATTACCATTTAAGCTTTAAAGTTAGTTATTAATAAATATGGTTATCATATCA
The DNA here is from genome assembly GCA_948266635.1 of Cnidoscolus chayamansa. NCBI lineage: Eukaryota > Viridiplantae > Streptophyta > Magnoliopsida > Malpighiales > Euphorbiaceae > Cnidoscolus > Cnidoscolus chayamansa. Next base: position 1,748 of record CAOGCB010096997.1, read on the forward strand.
TTTTAAAATTTTTTCAATTATATAATTATTAATTATAAAGTATATATATAGTTAAATTGAACATGAAATCTTTAGTATATCATATAATATATATTTATTTGTTTTTTAATTGTATAATCTTTAACTATATACAAGATAAATGATTAAATATAATATAAAATATTAGTAATACATTTATAATTAAAAAATGATAAAGTGGTTTTTTTATAGCTATTGTTATTAAAAAAAAGTAAAGATGAATAAAAGATATTCCTAGTTTGTGTTGTGTGTGTGTATATATATGTATAAAATAAATGATTAATCATAAAATAAAACATAATAGTTCCACTTATAGTTAAAAAATGATAAAGTGATTTTCTTAATTACCATTACAATTATTAAAAAACTAAGATGAATGAAAGATAGGAATAGTTTGTATATGGTCCAATAATTGTAATGTACATATATTACAATCTTAATTGCACACGCGCGCGCGTGTGTATATATATATATATATGTATGTATATATAATTATATTGAGAGCATATAATATATCTAAAAAATCATAGAAAAATGTGCATAAAATTGGCTTGATTTAGCTCTGGTTGGTACGAATTCAGTATGGTTCTAGTTCGATTCTTATTGAGGAACCAAAATCGAATTAAAATAATAAATAAGTACGACCTGGTAAGCTTTTTGTTTGTTTGTTATGGTTCTTTGGTTTGGTTCAATACCCCCAAGAACCATGCATACCCTACATTCCATTTTGCCATCTATGTTTAAAATTAAATTACTATTTAATTATTGAATACTGTAATTATTTATATTTTCATCCCTTATTTTTGTTAGTAGTAATTCATCATTCATATTTATATCTTCCTCTCTCCCTCTCTCTTTCTCTCCCTCTCCTTTATATCTCCCTTTTTTCCTCTAGAAGAGAGGAGATACGAAGTTTAAAACTAATAAATGAAATTATAAAAGTAAAGGATGAAACTACAATAATTACAATGTATTAGGACTAAATGTTAATTTATTTTAACATATTAATTGCAAATAGATGGAAGAACCTTAATTTGTGATGAAAGCAAAATTAAGGGACTAAACTGTTTTCAAAATATAGGGGCTAAATATTTAATCTCTTTTTAAAAATTGTACATATTTTAACTAGTATAATAAAAAGAATTAAAGCTAGGCTTGTAAATTAACAAAGTTGCTTGCAAGTTATTTGAGGCTCGAATCAATAAAAACTTAGTTTAACTTGATTCCTCTTCTAAATGAGCCAAGATCGAGTTTGCAAATACTCAATTTGTTAAGTCGACTCAAGAGCTTGTTGTATATAGGTTTGCAACTGGGATTATAAATATGCTTGTTTAACTAAATTATTTAGTTTTAGATTTATTATTTTAAGCTAAGAATCATTAGGTTGTAAATGAGACCAGTTGTTTAAAGTTATTTGAGACTCAATTTCATAAAAGTTTAGTTTATCTTAGCTTGTTTTCTAAATATACTAAGCTTGAATGTATTGATATTTGGTTCAAGTTGGAAACGAGTCAAACTCGAGTTTGAAAAAGTTTTATAGAATCAAACTTGAGTTCTTTAAAACTCGACTCGGCTCTTGTGAAGTATCCCACATTGAAAACATTATAAGAATACTCATGGGTTTATAAGGGTTATGGATCAATAATTAATTAGTTGGTTCTAACCTTTTAGCAATGGTTGGTCCAAGCGCAAGTAAGCCCATTCTCACTTATGGATTGTCATTCATTCACTCTACTCATTAAGTTTCAATTCAATTCAAGGTTTGTGACATGGTATTAGAGCTTTGTTAGGCCTGTTAACAATTCTAGTTGTCACTTGAGGGAGAGTGTCAAGTATCCCATATCGAAATATTACAAGAATACTCATGGGCTTTTAAGGGTTATGGATCAATGAACTAATAAGTTAGTTTTAACATTTTAGTAATGGTTGGTCCAAGCCCAAATAAGTCCATTCTCACTTTTGAACCCCATTCATTCATCTCTACTCGTTCAGTTTCAATTCAATTCAAAGTTTGTACGTGGTATAAGAGCTTGGTTATTTCTGATTTCAATTTTAATTCAAATTCAAGCGGCAACAACGTAATTTCACTTCAAGGTTTAGGGGGAGGATTTTAGGTTTCAAGTGTAAACCATTCCGGTTGCCACTTGAGGGAGAGTGTCAAGTATCACACATCAAAACATTACAAGAATACTCATGGGTTTTTAAGGGTTATGGATCAATCAACTCATTGGTTAGTTCTAACCTTTTAGCAATTGTTGGTCCAAGTCCAAGTAAGCCCATTCTCACTCATAGACTCCATCCATTCACGTCTATCTGGTTAGTTTCAATTCAATTCAAAGTTTGTGACAACTCTTTTATACCAAAGAACCCAAATTTTCTTATCACTTTCTTAGCATCCAAATGCTAAACCTTTTTGGAGCCTCAAATTAACTCTACTAATATCAATTCCCAAATCCCAACCCCCCACCCCCCCACCCCAACATTGATTTTGCCAATTGCCAAACTTACCATCTTAACACTGAAAACATACTGCCGCCACATGGAGTCCAAAAATTAAAGACTAAAGGGAAGAATCCACATAGAAGGAAGAGAACAAGGGAAATATCAAATAGAATAGATATAAAGAAGTTTCACAAATATGTTAATGCATATACGTGTGCATATGAATTTACATTAATAAAAAGAAAATGTTGAAATATATGAATAGAAATTTAAAGAATGATAGTGAAAGAGTATCAACCATTATGGGCAAAGCTAAAACACTTATGTTTAGAATTGTAGTCAACAACATCATTTTTCAACCAGCTATTTCTTAAGCTTTTTTGTTTGGCCATTTGGATCTTGTTAGTAATGGAGTTTAGGGATGAGAAGCTAGTAGGTTGTCCTCATCAACAATGTGATAGGGCTTTATCATTTGGGCTTATTTTTCATAGTTGAACTAATAAGTACCTATGGCTTCAAGATCCAGCTAAAGAGAGAGCTTGCGAGAGAATGATGAAATGGTCATGCAAGCAAAGAGTACTATTGAAAAGGCTAGGTTGTGTAAGGGATGTAGCAAAGGAGGAGAGCTTGGGGAATTGATTTGGTTGAAGAGATAACATGGTTGAGTGTAGGAAGAGAAAATCTCTCTCTCTTTTCATGTCCTTTATTTTTTTATTAAATTTGATTTTATAACAATAACAATGACTAAGCTTTATCCCAGACTAGTTGGTATTAGCTATATGGATTTTTTTCCCTTCGTTTAACTATGAAAAACACCAAGTTTGCATCATCATCTAAAATTTGTAGATATCGTAATATTACTTTCGGCTATGTCATTTTAGGTCTTCTCCCTTCATTTGTTACTTTGTCTCTCATTAAACTTATCATGTTTTTGTATTGGTGCATAGATGCTTCCCTACTTTGGATATTACCAAACTATCTTAATTGAATTTCCCTCATTTTATTCCAGTATGTGCTAAATGCACTCTATGATGGATGTGGTTATTCCTAATCTTATTCATAATTGTGTTATCAGACATCCATTTAAAATTTGTTCCTATGTTGTAATTTAAATGGCCAATTCTTATTCCTATATTCTGACTATAATCTTGTTGAACTTATCTTTCATTTTGTTGGGGATCTTACAATTGCATAACACACATGTGCCCCACCTAATTTCATTCATCTTATGTTAATAGATGCGCATGTGATGCCACATATTACTTATCAGCTTGATTGTGAAGTTTTGAAAGTTAAAGGTCTAATTGAACCCAAAAAATATATAAGGGAGCCTTGACCAGTAATTTAGGGGGGAGTTTGTTCCTTTCCTCCAAAAAAAATTTAGTGAGCTAACAACCTTTTGGATTCATTAGTTTCCATGTAAATAAAAATACAATCGAAGTTGTGAAAAAAATGGAAAAAAGTGAAGGGAAATGAATGCATGCTTGCTTACTTTTTGAAGAATATAGGTAGTTTCAGTTGAGGAATAACTCTTATCATCATTTAAGATTTAGAGTCACCTTCCTTTGCTATTTTGTGTTTCTTTTATAGGGTTTTTTGGCTGGATGCATCTTGAGAAACTACCTAGTAGGCCTTGACCTTTGGAGTGATGGAATAGTTGGACTTATTTGCAGGAAGTAATTAGTTCATCTTTTACCTTATGCAATATTATCCAGAGCCTAGGCCTCTGTATTCATAAGTTCTATGCTGATTATTTGCTAGATCATGATAAAGTTGGTGGAGTGTATCAAGCTAGTCTAGATATTAAGAGGAAAGTTAGTTGTAGTGTGAATAGTGTGAAAAATGTAAATATTCAACTTGCTGAGCTGGATAACTAACTCCACATAGCTGTATCAATAAGGCATTTCTGCCTCATGAATAATAGATTCAACTTCTAGCTCCCATGCTTACTAGCATGGTATCAGAGCAATATCTTAGCTAGATCTGAGATGGTTATTTGATGAGTTCACATTCTTCTACATCTCCGGCAGAGAAAAGTGTAGCTGCTCGTAGCTCAAATCTGCCCAAGGATAGCGCTTCACCTTATTTTCTTGTTCATTTTGAGAACCACAATTTGGTTATAGTAATGCCAGAGTTGGCTTCGAATAATTTTCCATCATGGAACAACTTGTTTGTGCTTGCAGTCTCCATTAGGAACAAGCAGGGATTTCTTGATTCCAAGATTCCAAAGCCTTCAGCAAAAGGTCAACTCTATCTCCCATGGATCTGGTGCAACAACCTCATTGTCGCCTGGTTGTTGAGATTGATATTAGCTTTAATTGCGTTTATTGTCTTTTATCTGGAGTATGCTAAATAGATTTGGGACAAGCTACACTAACGATTTTCTCAACTTGATGATTCTCATGTTTGTCATTTACAACATATTTTACTGAGTTGAATAGTGTTTGGAAGAATTGAGAATTTACGAGCCTTTTCCATCATGTTCTTGTGAAAAATGCAATTCTTAATTTTTTCAGAAGTTTATAGATGTGACCCAAAAGGATTATATCTTCAAGCTTCTCAATGGACTTAATGAGTCTTATCAAGCATTGAGATCATAAATTATTTTGATGAGAACTCTACCTTCTCTAGATCAAGTTTATAATATGATTCTTAGGGAAGAAACACAGAGGTCACTTGTGCTTCAAACTCAATCATTTCACTGAGTCCTCGACGATGGCTATTAAGAAAAAAAAAGGTTGAGATAGTGTGTTTTCATTGTGGAAAATCTAGATACATTAAGGCACAATGCTACAGATTGGTTGGTTTTCCACTTGATTTTAAGTTCAATAAATCTAGATCTACTTCTGCTCATGGTGCTTCTGCTTTAGTCAAACTTATAGTAGCTCAGTCCTCCACAGTAGCACCTTCTTCATCTTCAGTAGTATCTGAAGGTGTGCATTCACTCAATCTATCTAAGGAATAGATACAAAAACTAATGTTGCTTCTCAATGATAGTCACTCTAATGTGTCCATAGCAAATTCAAGCCCTCAGATCAACACAGTAGGTAACCTTGCTCCTTCTGACATTGTACTGTGGGGTGTTAACATTGTGGCAACTGACCATATTGCTTGTTATTTGTCTCTATTTGACCATATTACTCATGTATATAAGGTGATTGTTGCTTTACTAAAAGGACACAATGTTACTATGATAGCCGTGGGATTAATTCAACTTAATTCTAGTCTCATGCTTCATAATATTCTTTATGTTCCTCTTTTCACTTTTAATTTGCTCTATGCTACAAAGTTGGTCAGTGATCATCAATGTTGTTTGGTGTTATTCTCTAATCATTGTTTTATCATTATCAATGTTCTTTGGTGTTCTTCTCTAATCATTGTTTTATCATTATCAATGTTCTTTGGTGTTATGCTACAAAGTTGGTCACTTCCTTCCCTTGCTTGATGGGGGCAAGGCACTTTTCAAAGAGATGACGCCTTTGACCGCTAAGGCGCCAAAGGAGAGGCGCCAGGGGCATTGCCTCATTGAGATGATAGTAATTTTTTTCTTCTTTGGTTTTTGAATGCCTTTAAACAACAAAATAAAGGTTTTAACCTAACAATAACTAGCAAATATATTTCTTTTCTTTCCTTCTTTCTCTTCTCTTCTTCTACTTCCTTTCTTTTTTTTTCTCCTTTCTTTCTACCTGCTGTATGTGGCACAACAACAGTTTCCCTTTTTTAAAGTATTTCTCTTTTTTCTTTTTTCTTTTCTCTCCTCCTCTTCTTTTCTTCTTTTCTCTTCTTCCCTTCTAAAATGGCACTAATGGAAGCATATTTTTATTTTTATTACTAGTATGAATGTGTAATTGTGTATATGTATTTATAATTGTGTGTATATACATTTATATATAAATTTAGATTTTGGCGTCTCATTTCAAAAAGGCCTCACATCACCTCTCGCCTCTCATCTAAGGCTATAGAGTACCCTATTGACTTGGTGTTGCCTCTTGCCTTAATAACACTGAGTTGAATAGAAGCAACATTTATGTTCAACTTAAGGGGGAGTATCAAGCTTGTCTAGATACTAATAGGGAAGTCAAATTGTAGTGCGAATAGTGTGAACAATGTAAATGTCCAGCTTGCTGAGCTGGATAAGTAATTCTACATAGCTGTATAAATAAGGCATTTTTGCCTCATGAATAATAGATTCAACTTCTAGCTCCCATGCTTTCTAGTAGAGTTCTTGAGGCTTATGGTTGCAATGAGAACTATGCTTAGTACTATGATGGAATACCATAGGAAATATGAAGAATGCTTGAACATTTCTTCAACGTTTAGTTGACATTGATTAGTTGCCATTTCAAAGCAACTATTGTTGTCATAAACTTCAAACATTTGTGATTGATATAGCAGTGTTTGGTGTTATTTATATTATTTCCGAGCTGCTTTTCATGGTATATGCAATATACATATCAGAGTCCTACTTGTATGCATGATCCCAGTAGGATATAGGACCCTTATAATTGTTCTTATTCTAGGTTTTGTGATATTTTCTGGAATTGATAAGATTTACTTTGACAAGCAGAGCTATTGACTATGCAGTTGCAAACAATGAGGTGCCATCAAAAGCTCAAGAATTACCTTTATTATTGAAACAGGTGAATTGCGTCATATTTTTTTTTAATGCTAAATTTTTAGTTCTCTTATTTCTTCCATGCATCTGCCAGTAACTATCTTAATGAGGGAGTGGAAACGTTGATGTTGAGGCTTGTATTAGTTTTAACCACATATGTCTATGGAAATATTGATTTTTCATATTGAATTTCATCTAGTAGCAATTTTTTTTATTAATTTACTTGTTAATATGTATCACAAGATTATTAGAATTAAAATGTTTGGAACATTCGAGTAATATAAAATGTATAAGAAAAAGAACCATTACATATTAGTTGCTAATTATGGTTGTTAAGAAAATGGGTTGGGCTTAACTCCACTCCAAAAGCTAGCTTGTGATGGGAGAATTGCCAAGGCCTTATAAGTAACACTCTCCCTGACGTCCAACCGTAGCGTGAAGCATAAATGGGAGGCCCCACACGACTAGCTCAAACACAAATGGGAGGCCATCATGCGTAGCCTAAACACAAACTAGAGGCCCAACATCAAATCGGAAGCTCTGATATCATGTTAACAAAACAGGCATGGGCCTAACTCACAAGCTAGCTTTTGAGGTGAGTTAAGTCCAAGCCTACTTTCTTAACTTCGTATCAGAGCCACCAATTCGATGTTGGGCCTCCCGCTTGTGTTGAGTTAGACGTAATGGGTCTCTCGTTTTTGTTTGGGCTAGGCATAATGAGCCTCCCGTTTGTGTTTGGGCTAGGTGTGATGGGCCTCCCGTTTGTGTTTCATGTTCCAATCAGTCTGGGCGTGAGGGGGAGTGTTGAGAATATGTATCCTACATCGATTAAGTAGGAAAATATTAGTTATAAAGCCTTGGCAATCCTTCCCTCACAAGCTAGCTTTTGGAGTGAGTTAAGCCTAAGCCTACTTTCTTAACAATGTTGAAGACTTGATATATGAGCAATGCTACTGTTAACTGGTTATAATATCTTAGCATGGAATACCTATAACATTTTTTGTTTTCTTTTTCTTCGGGCATTAGTAGCTAAATTGAGCGTAGATGAACATGGCTAAAAGATACAAAAAGGAATCAAATAATTGAATGCATTGAGTGATTTGTTGGATGAAAACAGTCTCTTCCACTTGCGAAAGTTGGTTTCTGTTAGTGCTTAGATGAACTAATTGTTGTTGTTTATGGTCTATATGGAAATTTTTGTTCTGCAATAAGTTCTTGTGCTTATATTTATTTTTTCTCTGCTGCATAGGTTTGCCTATGTAAAAGTGATCACTTCTTAGAAGCAGCTATCATGGTTCTTATGATTTCTGTCAAGGTAACTGCACCTTATTATATTGATTTCAGGTATTTGTTGTGTTGTTTATGTTCTTCAATATTACAGTGGGGTTACCTCAAAACATGTAATGCTTGCATATAGTTGTACTGGGTGATTATGGACTATTTTTTGTCATGTCAGTTCCAGGGCCTGCAACAACAATGGAGGTTCAAGTTTTGAGTTTAGTACGTCTCCAAAACTTCCATTCTAGGGCCCTAGTTCACTTGGGCCATTGAAAGTAATCATCCTTATGGGTGACTGACAAATGTAATGAGAAACCTTTATCTGACAAAAGTGAAACTTTTTTTTACTCTAAATTTCCCTTTTGATGCCATTCATCCCTCAGATTTTTGTTTTATGATTTTTCTGCCGCTTTTGGTCCTCTTTTCCTTTTTTTACTTGGCTTGTACTTTGATTTATTTGAACAAATATTTCTTTTATTTGTTTATTTTCCTTTTTCAGATCTTGCTGTCATATTGTTATCGATACGCCATTATTTGTTTAGCCACTTTTGTACTAAACGTTCTTGTCACTTGGCAGAGTGCTTGTAAGATTGGATGGTTTTCAGATGAGGACTCCAAAGAACTGTTTTCTCTTGCTAATGAGGTTTGTTATCTATCTTCATGCTTTTGTTGAGTGTGCATGTGCTTTATTAGGAATTTATCATATAGATGTTAATGTTTCTTCTTTTTACTTTTATAGATTGGAAACAACTTTTGTAGTCAAGGAGATGTTAATACTGTACCAAGTGATTATCTTTCTATTATCTCGACTGTTATGTCAAGGTAAGAGCTCTTACAGTGCATATATTTAACTTGCTATGGCAATCATTTGCTCAGTTTTTCGTATTTTATTTTTGTGCATAGATATCAAGTTTAGTTTTTTGACTTTGTGGTCTTTTAGGAAATATTAAAAACAATATGGAATTTTTTCTTGTTAGGGTAGGCATGAATTGTTATGCTGGTAACAAGAGAGTAAGTGATATGATAACGGACTTTCCTTATCAGTATGTTTAGACAGTTGCTTCACAGTTCACATGGTTGACCATGTTATCAGGATCTTAAGATCGTTGTTATGGCATCAATAATTTTGACATTGATATGACTTAATTGAGTTACTAAAGTTGAGTTTGATTCCAAACTGCCTCCCCCCACCTAAAAAATGAAGAAAAAAGAAAAAGAAAAACTTTTGTCACTTTCTTCTTGCTGGTTGAAAGGGTATGTGATTTGAGGGTTCGCAACTGAAATTTGTCTACATGGTTGACTGTCCTTTATGTTATAGCCTTGATGCATCCAATTCAGGGTGATTGCTCCTGAAATTTGGCAAGATTGACATCTCTGTCTTGATCTGAATGACTTGAAATACTATTTGGGTTCTCTTAATACCTTTATATTTCCGCAGATTCCATCCACTGATGAAAATGGGGCAAATACTTGCTTCTCTTGAAGTTAAGGTAGTTTCTTTTACTCTGTTTACAACTTCTGCCTGTCCTTTTGCCTACTTTGGGAATGCACTAAACTAGCTTTTTGTGCTTTGTAGCCTGGGTATGGAGCATATGTAATTGATTTTCACATTTCAAAGAACACAACACACTCTCCACAAGAAAAAATAGTAAGCATCTCTTAACTTTGATTTTGTATTCAATGGTGGTGTAAGAGCTAAGTTTCATGTAAAGTCTCCCTAACTTCATCTTCTGATTTTGTAATCTGTTAATTGTATTCCTTTTGTGTTTGAATCATATATATTATTTCATATATCTAGATCAAAAATTTTGTTACTGTTACAATTTGCTAGATTTGTTGGTGCATTAGTTTCCTTCAAACAAATGTTCTTATAGCTTACTGTTAACTTGATTGCTTTTATCTTCTCTCAACAATTTTTTGATCCTTTACTGTTTAAGATATAAACGTGATTATGCGATTGTGGGATTTGTATTATAGATTGGTGCTAGGATTGATCAATTGTATTCATAGACTTCCTATGCTATCGGTAAGCTGTAATGGTATGTATGTTCTCATCAGCTGGAGGGAATAATCGAGTTTTTCAATCCAATCTTTCTCTTCTTCTCTCTTCACCTATTTCTACATGGTATTACAACCTCAGAATCTGATTCTTTGTTCTTCTTTTCTTCCCTCTTTCTTTCCCTGAGAAACATAATAGCCATTTCCAATTAGTGAGTTTTTGATAGGCAGGTAGCCTTACCGCCTATCCCATTAGCCTAGCTGACATTGGTCGGCCCTTCACTAGAGTTTTATTGCTGGAACACTCTTCTCGAATAACCGTGCACCATCACAAAATTTTGGGCTTTGGTACAAACACTGGCACTCAAAAAGCCAATGACCATTTTTTTCCTTACAATTCACCTAGATCAAGAAGTCAATTTATCCAGTGAAGAAAAAAACTATTGACTGGATGAGAATTATCTTCTCACCATTGTCATGAGACTCCATATAGCCACTTATTTTCACCATGGTTCCTTGGAATCTTAGGTATCTGGGAGCAGAACGAGTAATGGCACTTAGACAAAACCCATATTTGTCTCACATCAGTAGGTTTTGGTCCTCCTCTCATAATCTCTGTTAGTGTTGTTTTTGGTTCTCTCTTGGTCTCGCACAACAGCCTTCAGATTTGATATCATTGTGTTCTTACAACCTTTTTTCATTTCTTTGCTCTCTATTCTTTAAAAACACCGACCGTCCAATATGTTTGAAAAGAGTGTCTTCAAATATAGGTTTTAAAACACCATTCCTCTCATCTATATCTGGTTCTCTAAATATTACTACTGGTAGATCACAAGGTAATGGTAATCAATCTTTGGCTGTAGTGTGAACTATGATTTATGGAATGTTATCTCGAATTCCCTTTTTCATGATAGAATGATATATATAGAGGCAGATTATCTCTTTATTAGACACAATATCGAGTTAGAATGTATTGTTACTAGTTTTGTCAATTTAAGCAACCAGTTAGCACCTTGCAGATATCCTTACTAAATTTCTCAGAGGATTTAGAGGATTGATTACATTTTCAACTAGTTGGGTGCATATGATCTGTGATTTACTACTTGAGGTGGAATGTTAAGACGACAATATAATTATGCTATGGTTGTGATTGTCCTATAAATTATAGCCAGGATTGTGCAAAGATTACAGGAATTGATTGATTGTATTTAAGAACTTCCTATACCTGTTATAAGCTCTAACAATATATATGCCCTCATCAAGTTGAGGGAATAATCAAACTTTTCAATCCCATATTCATCTGTTTTCTTCTCTCTTCACCATTTATATTGTTGTCACTCGAGTGCAAACCAACAGGGGTGTGAACTGAGTTTATAAAAAATTTAAGGTTAAGAACATAAACTAAGAAGGTAAGAAGGGAAGGAAGAGAAAAGATGTACACAAATTATAGAGTTTTGACTATTCAAAGTCTACATCCTTTCTTCAAGGCCCTCTTTTAACTCCACTGTTCAATCTTCTTTAGGTGAAGATTAAAACCCTTAAACTTTTGAAACAGACCTCTCTCAAAGAGTTTAACTCATTTCCAATAAATACTATGAATGAACACAATAATCATCCCAAAACATAGTTCTTGTAACTATTTCCATATAAAAAATAACTTGTATTTATAATTTAAGACATAAATATGACCATTAGTGTCTATTAAAAGTAACCCTTTTAAAATAGATTCTTAGCAGCCTAAAAGGTGACTTTCGGCGGCCAAAAGTGGTGCCTTCGTCTTTGTCTGCTTAATTTTGGTTGCCTAAGCGGTAAATTTAGTGGGAAAAAATGATTTTCTTAAAACTTTAAAAAAAATAGAACTTAGGCTGCCAAACTTTAAATTTCAAAATTTTTGAACCATTGTAACCTATATTTTGAGATCTTTCATTTCATAGAAAATAAGTTAAAAAATGTTGTTGTGTAAAATTTCATATTGGTTCATCAAAAGTTTATGGTGTAAAAACTTAGGCTACAGACTTGAAATTTATATCTACTTGAATTGTTGTAAATTATATCTACAAATCTTTCATGCTATAAAAAAATAACTTAGAAAATAATCCATATATGAAATTTAATTTTAGTCCCCCTCCAAAATTTCACGAAATAGGTTACATTTATAAATTTTAGAAGTTAAAACTTAAACTCAAACCAACTCAAATATATAAAATAAAAGAGCATATTTGGTCCCTTTCTAAAGTATGCTTCTAATTCTTGCATTTTTAGTCTTTGAATTTTGAAGCAATTTCATGTATTTGTTTTAGGGATTTGCAAGCTCACAAACATTTTCAAAATTCATTGGTAGCATACTGATTATTTATTATCATCAAAACAAGCATTAAGAACATTTACAATTCCAAATTGTTATCTGTTTTCTTCTGGTTTCATTTTATTAAAACCCAGTTGAATTAGTCCATAGAAATTACTTTTAGCAATAAATTTTGGTGTTAGACATTTAATTTGAGATAAGGATGCCATGAAGTCAGCAATGTAGTAGAATATCAAAAGCTGTGTTGTATTACAACGTTACTGTATATTCCAAGTGATAGACGTGATTGATTGCATAGACAAAATTGTGGTGCTTAGTCATTGCTTTAATGTTTTCATTTTTTTTCTTAGGGTGTCAGAATAAGATAAGTGATAATGGAGTCTATTGTCTCATTCTTCTTTTCTATTGTTTCTCTTTGTGGCTGCAGTGTTTATTTGTGGTACAGAGAGATAATACAGAAACATCTGAATGTATTATTAGTCCGCAGCATGTGAAGTATGAACCCTCCTTCCCCTCACTCAATTTCCTTTGCTGGTTTTGTTATTAGGTTATATTTTGATCACCTTTTGTTTTTTTTTTTTTCCCTTTTTAGTTTTCTGTTAAATGGAAAGGGAGTAGAGAGAAGAAATATTGGTTCAATGGTTAGTGCAATCACTGTTAACTCTTTATATTAATTGATGCAAAGGCTGGCTTTAACAATTATGCTTTTAATAGGACACTAGACCACAGATTCCAACAAATGTAACAGCAATGCTTAAATATGGAACTAATCTTCTTCAAGCGGTAGGCCAGTTCAATGGTATGCTTGGATGCAAGTTTATTTATTTATTTTTTTAAGGATTATGGTTTTATGATCCTTGTCTGACACTTCTATTATTCATTTGAAGGTCATTATATCATAGCTGTTGTTTTTATGAGAATGACACCATTACCAGAGACTCCAGTGCTCCTAGATTATGTTCAGACTGATGTTGCTGTAGCAGATCCAGGTATGGTTACAGGTTAAATGACAGAACTGGATATGGATTCTGTATCCTTGGTTCTTTTTTGTTTCTATTATATTCTCAACTTAAACTTCCCTGTGATATATGGACCAGCACCTTTTCTAATTCTTCTTTTGGTGTCGTAGATCCTGATATAATTGAAGGGCTTTCACGTGTATCACTTAACTGCCCCATAAGGTATTCTATGGTGTTGGCTACCCAAAGTTCTTTATAACAATTACAGAGGCTTTTTTGCTTTTATGAATGAATATGACTTGGATAACCTGAGGATGAGTCCACTTGCACGATGTTTTTTTTCCAATAAGCCGACCATCAAAAGAAGGGCATAATTTATGCTTCTATTTCTTAAATTATGACATATAGGTCACTTGATTCCCTCCTCCAAACTCCCCCATCCAAAAAAATAAAATAAAATAACAGTCCTTGTGTTGACAATGATAGTTAAATGTAATATTTTTTTCTATTCGCCTTTTATGAATCTAAGCAAGTATTTGCTGATTGTTCGGCTCTCAATCTCAAACAGCTATACGCGTATCAGGACTCCTGTGAAAGGACAACTGTGCAAGCATCTTCAGGTGAGTGCTCCTTGCCTCCTAGTGGTATCAACAGTTGAATGAGACTAAAAATAGCTGGATCATATTCTTTTACACGTATTATTCATGCAGTAGCAGTACTGGTGTCCTGACATAAATTAAACAAAGGGATAATAATATGGAAGAGTACACTATCATACATCTATACAGGTTTTCCTTGTTCAATCGCAATTGCACTATCAAATAAGTTCCTAAACTTTTGGAATTTTCTATTTAAGTGCCTAATAACGATATCTAAGCCTTAATTCCAGACTAGTTACAGTTAGCTATATAGACTTAAGTCCACATTAATATCTAAAACGTGCAATCCTTTTCTTACCACTTCGCACATCATCTTAGGTATTCCCTTCTAACTCCTACTAACTTATTACACTTATGTACTGGTGCAATTGATGCTCTCGTGTGGACAGGATCAAACCATCTTAATTGATCATCTTTCATGTTATTCTTCACATGTGCCTAAACAAGGTAAAAGATTCGCAATAAATTGCATTTGCAGTCCTTTGGCGACCATAAGTGCCAATTTTTTTATTAAAATAATATAAGATGTCTTTACTCGTCACACCAATAGTCATGTTGACTATTTTAACAATTAAAAGGAAAAAGTGACCTTGTATGAGAGACCCGCCTCTTTTCTTCCACTCCAAACCTGATCTTCCACTCTCTTCGTTGATCCCTCAATCTATTTGAACTTCGAAGGCCAATTTTATTTAGATAATTTTTTATGCCAGCACTTCTTTGAATTGATTAATACAATGTTAAATGAGGCACATATTTTTTTTAATTAAAATAGCTTACGTGTCTCCTATGTGGGAAGTCACACTAAATTTTATATCATTTTAATCCATTGCTTTTAATCATGGGAGAATAGCAAAGCACTTGGTTGCATGTTTTGGTTCCATTCAGACTATTAATTGCACAAAAAAAGGGTTTAGGTACTCAAATGGAAAATACTAAGAAGTTCAGACACTCAAAATGTTGTTCTCCTTAAACTGATTATCGGTGTTTGGTTTTCCCTTGACTTTATATTGTGCTTTTTTTGGATAATTATGGTTTGATCTCACATCAAATGAGGGTTTAGTGTGATAATAACTAATGATGGTTTGGAATTGCACACAATGTTTTCACTATACATGTGCTGCAGCTGCTATATTTGACCTTTGAAACCCAGTTCAATTGTTGGCTAAGAATTGGTTTTGGTTTGAAATATGGAAGAATATTCTTTGCTTGAGTTATGGTTTTCTACCGTAAACCTAAACTGGTTACTAATTTTAAGCACAGAAATATTTAAAAGATATAACTGTGAATATTTGTTCTGGTCCTTTTGGAACTTAAGAATGATGCTATGAATGGATGTATAAACTGGCCTTTCCTGATTCCCTTTTTGTTAATATTTGTGTTTGTCATCTCTGAATCCAATTGGCTTTAGTGTTTTGATTTTAGGAACTTTGTCTATATAAATTCAAGAAGGCCGTCTTGGCGCTGTCCACATTGTAATCAGCATGTCTGCTATACAGATATTCGTGTTGTTCAGAACATGGTTAAGGCAAGTATTTGTGAAGTTGGATTTGCCCTGCGACTACTCAATTTTGATGAAAAATAAACACTTTCTTTTCCCCTCTTACATTTGTGCTTGTTGCTAGGTTCTAAAACAAGTGGGAGAGAATGTTGTTGATGTAATCATCTCTGCTGATGGGTCATGGAACGGTATCTTGGAAACTGATGACAGTACAGATAAGAAATGCAAGGAAACTGTTAATGGCCAGAAAGAAACACCTGGACAGCAAGAGCCTACTACTTCCTCGGTTGCCTTTCCCCTTGTGGATCTCACAGAGGAAGACAATAGGATAGATGTTGTGAGCACAAGTGATGCTGAAGATATGAAACCTTCTCAAGCTACTCTTCGAAGTCAACCTGTTGTGTCTGATATAACCATGTCAAATACGGTTGATCAGAATGTTGCTAGTCAAGTAGAGGATGGCTTTCGGTCTGATGTTTACTTTAATCCTAGGTCTGGAAACCCCAGTGCTGGGTTAGGGGTGCAAATGGTCAATGGCGTCTATGAGTTCAATCCTGCAAGTATTTTGGCGTCCTCTGGAACAACTGATGCCACTTCTCCTTTCTTTAACCATGATGTTGTGGGTCATGGAAATAGTAACCTCACCTCTTTATTACAAAATCAAATTTCTGCTTCTGGTAATTTGCAACAGTCACTTGTCAATGCAGCTGTTAACAATGAGTATGCGAGGGTGATCCAGATAGCCAGACATGTGAACAGAACTCCTACAGCAGTTCAGGCCTTCCCAGTTCCATCTCAAACCTCAATTCAACCACAAAGTTTAAGAAATACTTTGAATAGTGTGATTCCTTATGGGTCCTCCTTTGCTTCTCAGACTGCCCTGTCAAAAACACCAACTTCAAATGGTTTCAACGTGGTTCCCAATCATGTGGGCAGGCAGCAGCAAAATCTGAGATCCCATGCAAATACAAATCAATTGTTGGACAGGACTTCATTCTCAATGCAGTATCACTCATCAGCACAGGTGAAGTTTTATTTATGTTTCTTGCAGTTCTCATATAGTTAGTGCGTGCTCTTGCTATTATCATCAGCAGTATGAGACTTCTGGAACTCTGTTCAACTGTATTAGATGTTTTGTCAACTAAATTCAGTTGATAATTGGAATATTACGAACTAGTTGGTATGCCTTTTCTTTTGGCAACATGCTTTCCTCATGTCTGCTTGTTTAGCCATTCAGTTTTCATATCTTTCATCTTTATATATCGATTATTTATTTCTTGCAGATCCGGAATCATCCAGAGCAATCATATATTGTGGGACAATCAATGCAAGCGGCTGCTGGTGTTTCAACCTGCAGTCAACTCCCAGGTGCTAGCAAAACATCTTCTGGACATCTGAATGAATCGCAGAATTTACATCAGCAGCAAGCTCTTCAGGCGCCCCAATCCGGGAGTCACTCACCAAGTGTAGCTCAATCATCTTCAGCTCTCCCACTGAGTCAGACCCAGCAAAGGATTCCACCAGTTGGGGCTAGCAACACTGCAGGTTTTCCAAGTAGCCAACATTCTAGGTTCACAGCTGCTGCTCAGCAAGCAGCTCAGATGGCTAGACAGCCACCATTTGTGCCGATTCAAATTCAAACTTCCAGGGGGACCTCATACTTGAATACTGATGGGACTGGAGCACCAACAATGGTGCAGAGAGGAAATGTTGGGGCAGCAGCACTAGTGAATACTGGAACTGATGTTGGTTTGAATTTGTCCTCAGAGCAGAACTGGCGTCCTTTAGGACGAATGCGTGGAAGCGTATCTGGTCAGGCTGCTGCTTATGGAGACTTGATAATTCTGCCTACGCAACCAGCTTCTGCTCCACAACCACCAGTGACCTCAGTCCCACCCAGTGTCCCATCCCCACTACAGGCGTTTCTTGCTAACAGCAGGAATGTATACGTTCCTCAGACACAGAGTAGTACTCAATCTGCTAATAAGAATGAGAATGTGGGTACTTTGACATGATGGTCATATATTGACGCTCTAAAATTACTGATACTAATAATGCAGATTGAGGATGCCTTGTACGGCTGTATATAAGAGAAGTGGCCAGTTTTACATCAGACGGTTACTGTAAATATGTTAGGTAGGATGAGGCTTGCTCCATGGTTTTTCCTACTATTTATATCGTTGGAATATTGTTTGGTCGTTGGATTTGGTTGCATTATCTACTTGGATCATCTGATCTGAGAATTTATATTTATTGTTGCATTATAGAATACGGTTGAGCGTAAAGTCTTGTTTTGTATGACAAATCTAGCAGTTCCATCAGCCTCCTACCTACATCCCGAGCTGGGATATTCTCTCTTTCCCTCTCTCTCTCTCTCTCTCTCTCTCTCTCTCTATGGAATGGAAAATTAATTAAAAGTGGTAATAAGATCTCAATGTGCTCTCTCATTCATCAGCCAACGATTTAGTGCTAAATAATTTGAACATATTTTATAAATATTTTTAGAGGAAAAAAAATTAAATCCGATTAATTTCCTTAAGATTATATTAAAATCTCTCTTTTTATCTGTTAAAAGTATTCGAGTCTCCAAGCACTTGCTTCTAGATGTAAGAGATGTGTCATATTGCCATATTGTTTTAAAATAAGGGAAATATGCTCTTTAATCTTGATATTCATTATTTTTAGTATAATCCTAAACTCACTGTAGAAAAATATAGAAGGGAGAAAATAAGCATATTTTTAGTATAGGCACACATAACAATTGTGATTAAGATATAGAGGCACTCCTAGAGAAAGATGAGAAATTAAGTGCCAAATTATACCTCTGTTTTTTTTTTTAGGCAAGTAATTCGTTGCGAATGAGTCCTTCAAGATATATAAAATGAGAGAAGTCTTGATTTTATGAACTTATCATAAAATATCACTTTAATAATAATTAAAAAAAATCAATCAACAATTTTTAAAATAAATCATGTAAATCAAATACATGCATTATAGATGTACAGAATCCCTTACAACTTCTATGTCGGATTTACAAATAAAAAGGAAAGAATTATATATGGCCAAATCCGGAGGTGGGAGGAAGGACCCATGCTCCAAGCAGATGTTGCCCAGGCAATGGCAGGAAAATAGACAACGTAAGTTGACTGGTAAAATTTTTTTGATGTCTATTATAAAAATTTCGGCTCTTATCCCATCAGTATTGTATCGTAGGACTCCATACTCTTCTTTTTTAAATAAAATTGATAATTCAAAATTTAAAAACGAATCAAATATTCATTGATAGTATTTTACTTTTATTAGACCGACACAATGTGAATAAAATTTAATTTTAATTTAATAAATTTGAGAATACAGACAAAACAAAAATTAGCTCTTAATTTGTTCATAATTATTGAACTCACTAGTAAAATCATATATTTTTTTTAAATCTTTTACAATTATCTGATTGCAAGATTTATTAATGTAGGCGATAGACGATGGTGGAGTTATGAAAGGAAGAAGGGGCCATTAAAATTTTGAAAGAAATTAGGGTCTTCTTTGAGAGTTTGAGAAAACAAGATCTCTAAAACTTTGACGAAAATTAAGATACTTAAAAGTTTTGAAAAGTGATATTTTTCCCAAAGAAACATAACAATCAAATAAACATATTTCACATGGATAGTAAAACCTGAATAATGCTTTTTTCGAGGTGATGAGAGAATCAATCACATAAATCGTCAAAAAATTACAAGGATTTTCTCCTATTACTTGAGCAATGAGAGAAGAGGTGTGTGCTTCTATAGAATTATATAATAGTTTTTGTTATGAATTGAAAAAAAAAATATCTACACGAATAGGTAAGGTAAAGATAGATAGATGATGCTCCTTTTCAATCCATCGAGAGCAAGCAATTAAATAGAAAAGCTCACTCTATCTATCTCTATTTCCCAGTGAAAAAGTTAAAATTGTAGTTTTAAATTCTTAATTTTTAATAAAATTTACAAATAATTCTTATTACTTTTTATTCTTATTTTAAAAATATAAATTAATTACACTTCAATTTTTTATTTTATTAATCTCTAAAATTTTATTTTAAATAACATTTTATTTCTTGAATTTTTAGATAATAAATATTTTTAAATTATTAATAAAAATCAAATATAGTAAATTATTATTTTATCTAAAAATAGATAAAAAAATTTAATTAATTTAAATAAGAAGGAATTAGTCTATAATACTTATAAAAACACGAAGGGGGAATATTGAGATTTTTCGAAATACCTTCCCTTTTATTTATTTATTTATTAATATAATTTTAAAATTTTTAATAAATAATTCAAATACTTTAATATTATTTATAATATTTATATTTACTAAATATTATAACAATTATAAATATAATATTTTCTATAAATTCTATCAATTTTATTCCATTATCATTAAACTAATATGAAAAAAATAACATAAAAATAAAAAATTTCCGTTAATAAAAAATAAAGAACATATTAATAATCTCTGCGAATTCTATTAATTTTACTTAATTATCATTAAAATAATATAAAATAATGTTTACAAATTTTATTTAATATCATTAAAATAATATGAGATAATTTGTTAATAATTTCTGTAAATACTATTAATTTTATTTAATTATTATTAAAATAAAATAAAGGGTTTGTATTAATAATTTACGTGAATTTTGTTAATTTTATTCAATAATTTAGACATATTAATTATTTATAACTTTATTATATATAGATACTATTTAAATTAATAATATAAATAAAATAAAATAAAATAATTAATTAATTATAAATATAAAATAATTAATTATTTATTAAAGATAATTAAATATTATTTAATAAATAATCTGATTATCATACGATAATTTTAAATATATTATATTATTACTTTAAAATAATAATTAATTTTGTTGTTAAATTATTGAAATTTGTATTTTGAAATGTAATTGAAAACTATAAATTATTTAGATTATTTTTTATTTTTTATATATTAAATTATTAATATAAATATTATAAATAAAAATTGATGATAAACAGACATCAATAACAACTTTAGAAGCATCCGTTAATAAAAAAGTATTTAATAAAAGGGTTAAGTATTATTCTTTTAATTAAATTCAATTCTTACAACTTGAATATATAATATATGAGTTTTATAATAAGTTTAACGATTTTTCTTGATGAAAGAAACTCAACACATTTCTTTTAAATTAAATATTATATTTAGAATATTTAATTATTATTATTTCTAAAAAAATATTTTTTTGGTATATTTTCTAAAAAATATATTAAATTCATAGATATAAAATTTTCAAATGTATAAATAGAAATATTTCCAAAACTAAAAAAAAAGAATTTAAACAAATAATACATTTTTAAATTTAGTATTACATAAAATATATTGTGGAATAATAGAGCTAAAATTTTTAATTAATTTTTATAATTAAGTAGAAAAACATCAATTTTTGTAAGTGATTTTTCATGGCTATATGTTACCAAGTTAATTTAATCAATGAGTTAATAATAATAATAAAAAATTAAGATATTTAGGAAACATAGATTCTATAATTTCTTAATTTTTTTAATATCAAATTTAAAACAATTAAAAGACATAATTAAAATTAAAATTTTTAGAATAACTTAAATGCCTTTTAATCTAATATATATATTGATGATACATCATAAATTAAATTAAAGCACATAAAATAATACTAAGCAGGTTACCATCCATATAATCTCATATATTATTTATTTGAATGGGAGACACCTAATTTTTTTTTAATTTAAAAAAATAATTAAAAATTCTATATTTATTTATATAATTTAAAAAAATATTAGTATTTCACATGCCAAGTTTGAAACTAACAATGTTGCCAGTCTTATCATATAGCTGGAAAACAAAATAAAATGAAGCATCCATTTCAAGTGGATTAATAATCTCTGTATTTATATATTCTGATTTGTACGGACTGATTGACTCATTTTATTATTTAATTATATATCAACCAATTGCATGATTTTCTTTTCTTTTCTTTTTTTTCATATATTAAATGACCAAGTCTAAAATACGAAAAATTATTAATTTCATTGCTTCAAGCAAGCAAATCCTTTCCCATTCCTTTTCATTTAAATATATAGCTTAGTGTCGTTTTCGCTCACAGAATGGCGGTGGACGACTCTGAATTCAGTGCCTTTCTGTAACCCTTTTCTTTTTTTATTTATTTATTTATTTATTTCCTCTTGTTTGTTTTCTATTCAATAAAATTTTTTTCTAGCTTATATATTAATGGAAACACAGCAATATGTCCACTTGCGTAAGCTATAACCAGCCTAACTTGCTATGAAGCCTTGCTACATTTTCAGGGTATGAATATTAAAAGCTTAACGTTATTTACTAAATACTCTCTAAAAACACAGCATTGCGTGTCTTTTGTCTGATATCTTGAAACCATCCATCTCTTTGATGAAGATGGAATGGTTTAATTATAAACAAAGAGAAACGAACTTATATGAGTAAAGAAAATATATATCATTTGAACTACAAAGGCAGAAATCAGATGTGATTATTAAGGAGAAGGTACTTCTCTTTACATGCTTAATTATCAAAAGAAAACATTAATTGTATCCGTTGTTTGATGTCTGAGAACTATCTCTTTGAAGACTACGCATATGGACTATACAAAACTAAGATTACAAGACCTAATTGTACGAAGGACAAGAAGATTATGTTGTTGCTGCGATAATGCCTATAGCCTTTGATGAATTCACAAGGCTTAACCTACTGTAGCTGCGAAGGATGATCCATAATGAATTCATCAAAATCATCAAAACTAGGAAATAAATCGTCGCTGAAGATTATGTCTGGCATCACAATTTCATTGCTTACTCTATTTACCTGTTCTTCTTCTTCTTCTACTACTTCTTCATTTTTAGTTCTCACATCTTGCACCAGTCCATCCTGAGAAGACATTGAGTGGGTTGTTGGAGAAGGAACCGCGTCCAAACATTCGTCTTTGATTATTGCGATATTGGGTACATTGGATGTGGCTTGTTTAGACATGGAGGACTTAATTCTGGTGGTGCCAGCGAGGGAATTTCTGCGAGTAGGATGGGCATGGCTGTGCTCTCCTGTATAGGTTACGATGAACATTGATGGATCCGTACTACTTCTTTCTACATGTTTTCTAGCCAGACATCCTTTTAAACTGCTACACCTATAGTAGTTCCTGTTTGTTGTTCACCAAGACAAAGAAACAATTAATTAACACAGAGTGAAACTTTGATGTGCCATTTCTAGGCTATACATTGCAATAGATTGAATGATAAATCGATTTAGGTAATTCAATTCTTCCTTAACTCAAATGGAGAGAGATCAAGAAAGAAAGGGAAAGGAATGACCTTTTACCTTGGATATGGAGATCCCTTGATGGGTTTCTGCCCATATTTTCGCCAAGCCCACATATCAGATGAGAGATCATCTTCTGTAACATGTTTAACCACTCTTTTCGGCAGATTCTTCCGGCTGAAATATGATGTGATGAATCCATAAGATAAAATTCGAGGAAATTATAAGCAAATTGTGATGAACTACTCCAAATATGCACATAAAAGAACTATATGGATATTACCGACCTCCTTTTTGATTTGGCTGACGCAGTAGCATCACTACTGCTTGCAGGTGTAGCAGATTCAGAATGAGGATGTTTCTCTGGCTCTTTCACCTCGCAGATGGGACTAGACATGGAGCTTGTGACCCTAACGTCGCTGGGGGTACTGGAAAGTGACTCCTGGTGCAGCAAATGATACAAGGGCTCGTATATCTCTTCCTGTGCATTGAAATCTCTTTTGGGGTCAAAGATTTCAGAGAAACTAAAAAGTTCATCTGGATCAAGATTCAGAGGAGTGAAAAGTGGGGGTGGGTGGCCGTTCATGATATTAGCAAAAGCTTCACTGCCGCATCCTCTCACAACAGCTTGCAGATCCCAGTCTTCCATGAAACTAAACTCCACCGTCGACCAAGATTAGAGTATAAAAACAGAGAGAAAAAGAGGCGCTGACTTTGTGAATGGAAATGGAGAAGCAGAAAGAGAGAAAACAATAGACGAGAAGATATCAAAGGTAGGGTTTATTTATACGTCGAAGAAGGAGACTTTTCAAAGCTGCTGTGTTGGGAGTCTCAACCTTCTCCATTTTAAC
>CAOGCB010097109.1:0-19623 GCA_948266635.1 Cnidoscolus chayamansa
TAAGCTTTTAGCTTTTTCAGACAGTGAAAAAACTGCAGCAAATTTCTACTTGCTCATCATTTCCATTGTTGTGTGTTTCAGACACTTGATCTTTCTGTGGACCTCAGTGCTGCAAGTGCTACTGCTGATGAAAAATAACAAATTTTTTTCCTCATTGATCAAATAATTAATTATGCTTCTTCAGTTCATTCATTTTTAAATTTCTTTTTTCAAATGAGATTGTAGTTTGCATTAACTATTCCTGGGTATTTCTTAGTTGGCTACATCATGGCATGAACTTGCAATACCAACAGATTTTTAGGGAAAAAGATATTTGTTTCATTTTTATCTCTTATTTTATCAGATAATTTCTTTATTCTTTTCTGGGTATTTGAGGGTAAATTGTATCGTTTGACTCTCAACTTAAACTATAATTTCATGTCAGTCCCTTAATTTAGATGTATTACCAAAAAATCCCTTAATTTTAAAATTATTACAAAAAAAATCCATCAACTTTAAAATATACTCATAAAAGATCATTCTAACCAAAATCTGTCCAAATCTCTAAAGAAATACAAATGTGGCATGTCTGTGTCAATTGCTTTAAGAAAAAATGAAAAATAATGGTGTTTTCTGACTTAATTTGATTTTTTTTATAAAAATTGTAGGTTGCACTTACATTAAAAATGGTTTTTTTTTTTATAATTTTTGGGGTAAAAATAAGCTTAGCTACTGTCACTTTTTCTTAAACACATGGACACGTAGGTTTTGTATTTCGCCGGAATTTTGGATGAATTATGACTGAAGAGATTTTTATGAACATATTTCAAAATTGAGAGATTTTTTAATAATAAATTTAAATTGAGTGATTGACATGAAATTATAATATAAATTGGAGGATAAATGATATAATTCATCTGTGTATTTGACTTTAACTGAAATTCAAATCTGAGATCTCCCAGCTTTTGAAATGAATGTGACAAATACTCGATTATTCAGCTAATAACAAGCAATTGAGTTTGATGTTTATGCAATGACGTTTGTTATACTTATTTTTCATCATAATCAAATCATCTTCTCCATCTTTAGACCCTAACTTTATTCATTATTATTAAAAAATTATTATTTAATCTATTTATTTAACTTAATTAATTATTTAGCCTTTTTCGTAAATTATGTTAGTTTTTTATATTTATTTTCTGTTTACTCTTTAGTCCATCCATCTTATTTAAATCAAAATTTCTATTAATCATATGTAAAAGAGAAAAAAATTATATTTACAAGCCTAAATTATTCAAACTTATATATATATATATTAAATAGTTAGTTCCATTAAAATAAATAATCTCTATAATTATTTTAAATATGTGTATATATGCTTGATTTCCATTCACATTATAAAACTTCAATGAATTATAATAAAATGCATCTTTTAATTATACTAAAATGCTTAAGGAATATTACGAGTAAATATCACAGATTGTCATTGAATTTTAACATGTGTAATACTATCGTTCATCAACTTAAAATTATAACATAAAACATCTTCAATTATGAATATTGTAACACAAAAGTCCTTTTAACCTACTATGGCCGATTAGCAGGTCACTTGCTTACGTGACATTTTGCCACATCAGCAAAAAAAATACACATCAACCATTTTTCTCTCTCTTTCTTCCCTCGTCAGCAAAAAAAATCGAATAGTAATTTTGTTATAATAATTAAAGTTGAATGACAACATTGTTATATTGCTAAAAATTGAAGAACAATGGTGTTACATTATCAAAAGCTGAAAGACCATTTCTTATAGACAAACATAATATTCATCAAGTGATTTTAATTAATTTAATTAGCAAATCAAACTTGAACTTTTGAAGCTCAATTCGGTTTGGTTTGTTTCCACTCCTACTCCTTTCAATGTTCCATTGTCGGCGAGAAGATTTATTTTGTTATATTTGGTTTCTGCATATTGCATTATTCTAATATTGCATATTTCAACTCTCTTAATGTTTTCTTGTCTCAATTTAAATGGGGAGCAATTTGCATCAAATCTAAAGATCCTCAATGTGTAAAATACAAACTTTCTAGACGACTAGAATGAGTATACAATCAGAGCACCTTGGATTTCTATGGGCAAATTAAGGACTTCTCTTTGTTTAAATAGATAAATGTGTACTTCACGAACAATGCATTAAATCTTTTTGAACGTTTATCTTTTATTCTTTTGCCTTATTTTCTACAGATCATGCACGCTCGACTAATAAGTCTGCACAAATGAAGCAAATATCACTCCTACAAGCTAGTCAAATCAAGATTGCTTATAAAATTTATAGCTTCCTACTTATTCCCTTCTTCAACAATTATTATGCACTAATCCATAAGCCACAATATTTTGCCCCTTATTTCAAGAATCCTCGAAGTAAATAGAACATACCATGTTCAAGAAACAAAAAAAGGAAGGATTATGTGAAATTAGAATATTATTTAGGTTAGTACTAACAAGGAAGTGAAAAATTGAAACTTAGCTAATCCAATAGTAGCTATAAAAAGTGAAACTAATGCTAACTCACTCTTATCACAATGCTTTTTAGTTTTCATTAATATTTTACTTTCTAAACCTCATTTATAGTTGCTATTGTACCTGTAGATGCAATCTCTTTGCCATTTACCTCTTTCTACTTTCTTCCTCTATCTTTTTGTCTAACCTTTGCTGGGTAACCCACTGAATCGACTAGATTTCTTATCCCCTTGCTTTAGATGTTATCGACAAAACAACTGTTAATTGAGTTGTTTTTTTTTTTCCCTCTTTTTCTTCAACTCTTTGATTAATTAAATTAAACTAATCAAAATCACTTGATGAATATGGTGTTTGTCTGTTAGAGTATTGTTTTTTAGCTTTTGATAATGTAACACTATTATCCTTCAAATTTCAGCTACATAACAACGTTGTTCTTTAATTTTAATTATTGTAACAAAATTGTCTTTCAATTTTTTTTTATTGGCGAGAAAAGAGAGAAAAAGATGCTGATGTAGCGATTTTTTGTTAGCAAAATACCATGTAAGTAAGTGACCTACTAACCGGCTATAATAGGTAAAAAAAACTTTTGTGTTACAATATTCACAGTTGACGTGGTTTTATGTTACAAGTTTAAATTAAAGAATGATAATATAACACATATTAAAGTTTAAAAATAACTTGTGATATTTACTCATTTATTTACATAATTTTAATATTTATAAAAATACCAATCTCTTGATTCTCAATAAGAATTATTCAATGTAATTGATTTCTTTTCTATAACTATTTTTGTATGGAATGAGATAATTTAATTAAAAATTTTGTATTTTGAAAAAAATAAAGTTATATATGATTTTATAAAAATTTATTTATAATTCCTTTTTTTAGAAAATCTACCATTTTAAAAATAAACTGAAATTATTTTCAAGATCAGGAAAACTGCATTTGAAATTTGATCTGTGACTAGGAGTGAGGGTTCAATCTATTTGATTTAAAATTGAGTGGAATTGCAAATCTGAAAATTGATTTTTTACCATTGAAAAGAATCAAACTTAATTAAATTTTTTTTTTTAATCAAATCAAAGAAATTCAATTTGGATCAATTTGATTAATCAGTTTACCATTTTTATTTGATTTTAAAAGGAAAATGAATTAAAATTTATAAAAAAATTCAATTTTTTATTTGATCCTAATATTGCACAACCTAATAATTAATTTGGGATAAATTTTACTCAATGTATAAATTTATATTTTATAATAATAAGGTATAAAAATTTTAATTTATAATATAAAATGATATAAATTTTAATATTTATGATATAAAATTATATATAATTTATAACCAAGAATTTTCAAATGACTTGATAATATAGATATATCACATAAGATTAAAAAAAAAATATATACATATGTCATCTCATTAAATTGGATGAAATTTACAGTACAAAGAGTAAAATTTAATCATATTATAATTTTTTATTAAGATGTAAATTAATTTATTAATTTTTCAATAAAATATTTTGAATTACTTAAAATTATAAAATAATCTCAACCGATGATGACAAAAAAAAAGGGCCAAATCTAAGCCCATTTACAAAACAGTAAGAAACTTTTACACAACCGGTCAGAAAATCTCAAATTAATCTAATTTATACCACTCTGAATTGAATTAAATTTAATTTTATATTATTTAAATTTATTTTTTTTTTCAATTTAAATTAAAATCGAATTGAATATCAATAAATTTAAACTGAATATCAATAAATATAAATTTAGTTTATCGATTTTTTATTAAATCAAATTTCAAATGGATATAAATTTTTTTCTTATAATTTTATAGAATTTTACTTTATAAATAATAAATTTATATAAAAAATCTATCAATTTTATAATCCTAATAATTTTAATTAAAAAATAATAATTTTAATTAAATAATTAAATTAATGAACTATCTTATTAATTTATAAATTTTTTTTTTTGAATTTAATTAAATAAATATTTATAAATTTAAATTTAATTTATTTAAAAATCAAATTAAATTATACCAAATTTTTATAAATTGTGATATCGAATGGCTAACGAAATTTATTATATTTTTTAATAAAATAAAAATGTTTAATTGGTTGTATATATATTATCTGAATTGCAAATAAATAATAATATAAGCTACTTGGTGTGCCGATTGACCAACGTTGACCGTCTCGCTGTCTACTTCCCATTCCCTTTCGTATTCGAGAACTCGCAAATCTTCTCGTAGAAGCTGACACACCCCTTTCTGTCGTAACTACAAAAACGAAAGAAAAAATAAAGGAATTTATTGTCGTTTTTTTGGTGTCGATTTCGTGACTCCGACGATTGCCCGTGACTGCGAGTCATGACTCGACCTCCGCCTCCGAGTTTGGGCGTCCCTTCTCCTAAGCAATTAAGCGTTTTTGATTTCACTGAGGATGATGAGCGTGTTGAGAAGTTGTCGGAGAAGATTCTAAGGAAATTTGCAAAACATACGAGAAAACGAGACTTACCCTTTTCTCCCATCACCAAGGATAAGTTCCTTGACTGTTGTAAGTTCTACTTTGCTCTTCTTCTTTTTTCTTTTCGTTTTAAATTCTTAAAAAAAGTTGGGTTTGGGTTTGGGTTTGCTTGGCGGATGGGAAAGTGCTGGAAAATGGGTACTGAATTTTGATCGTTTGGGTGATGAGAAATGAAGGATAAGACTGACTTGCATAATGCAAATGCGTAGCTTTAAGCATTTTTTGTTGCTTCTTTCTATAAAGTGTGAGATTCCCCCCCAACCTACTTCTATTTAAGTTAATCCTTAATAACAGACTATTGCATGAGCAAGCTAATTAATCAAAGGCGGAATTCTTGATTCAATTTCTAGCATGAAGTAGATGATAGGTTAATTATGGTTTCTGGAAATTTTGAGGAAATAAATAAGTTCATTTCCCTTCTAATCGAGTTTAAAAAGTTGTAGTTGTTCAAGTCATATGAAAATTAACAAAATATTAGCTGAATTAAGTCTTTTAGTAGATTTCAGTTTCTTTTGAAAATGGTGAAGTTAATTTCATTCCTAATGACTGATAAGACAAAAAAAAAAAAAAAAAAAGAGAGATCCAGTTCTTTTGGAAATTAACAAAAAAAAAAAAAAAGAATTACTACTAGACAACTGTTCTGCTCTCATGTTTGAGGAAGGAACATTGGAGAAGGTATGACTATGAAGTACAGGGGGAAGCCATTGTTCTCCTTTCTATCCGTTTTGGTTCTGTACCCAATATGGCTTAACTCTTGTATGATGCTGTCTTAAGGGGATTTTGCTGAACAATATTCTTCGTTTTGCTGTCTAGTTGCAGGACACATCAGCGCTCAAGAAAAGGAAAGTACCAGTGAACTGTTGATTATTAGCAATGACCCTATTGTTGTCGACAATGAACCTATTGATGTTGACATTGGACGTTAGTAACATGTTCCTCAATTTTCCTTTCCTGTTTTTCCCCTTGCAATTTCATATGTTAAAGTGTTGTACTGTGTATAGTTGCTGGTGGGATCAAGGCTCTATGCGAGGAAAATAGTAATCAATCAGTAGATATCAATGCTAATGGTGTAAGCCATCCTCACAAACTCTCTGTTTCACCTCCTATGTGCACGTTACAAGAAGTTGGTGCAGTAAAGGAGACTGCTTGTGTGGATGCACTGGTGCTATCCAGTTCTCCAAATGATGAGGTATATCTATGCAAGACCTAATGTACCTTTCTAAATTTCCCTTTCTTCTTTGAGTTGCTTTTTAGTGAAATTCCATGTTGGTGGGGCAAATTCCTCTTGTAGCAGAACACTCACATTGCGTACTGAAATCTGATTTAGTTTTTTTTTTTCTTTTGTAAGTTCTAAGCTCCTTACATGAATCATATCTGACTCTTAATATGCTCTAACTAGTTAATCAAATTGTTGCAGAATAGGTCAGTTGATATGATTTCAGATGATGATAATGGAAGTGAAACAAGCTCTGCATCGATTTCCCTCGCTACACATGAACAGACTGAAGGTTTTTTCTTCCAACAATTAGTTTTATCTGAACAGATTTTGCAGTTTTTAGTGTCGTATATTGCTAAATGGTGTTACTTAAGACTTCTTTACTGTTTCAGTTCCATTAAAAAATCTAGCACCAGAGTGTTGTTCTGTTGGACATAACATTGTAAGTATTCTCTCTCCCTCTGTGAGTGTGTGAAAAGTTCTCCTAAACAAGTGATTATTATTTTTGTATTTGGCATTATGTGGCTTCCTGAAGATGAGATTATAAATGGTTTGGCCCTGTTTTGAAATAAGTTTTGATAAGTAGATCTGCATAAAGGAAATGAACAAAAACTATATCAGAAGCCTTGATGTATGACATGTTAAGTAGTCTGCATCTCTGCCTATGCATACTTTTTGGTAGTTAAAACTTGATGGAGGGAATTGAGGATTTCAATTTAAGGAAGAAAGAGTATTGTGCATGAGTGATAATGACTTGAATGTGTGAGGCATATGTTTCAAGAGAGGGTCTGCTTATTGAAAGGGTAAAGCTGATTACTGCAGGTGTAAATGGTAACGTCACATCTGTGGTTGGTGTAAAAATGAAAAAAAAAAATCTTCTTGTTAAAATTTTCTGCCCTACCTAGATAAACTAAGGGTTAATCACTTGATATTGTTATAAAATTATTTGGATAAGTTTGCTTACTTTTCTTTTCAAATCTTCTTATATAAATGTTGTTTAGTACTCTAATATCTTATACAGTGTTATTAAAGACGCCAAAAGGCACCGGGCGAGGCGAGGTCTCTTGCAAGAGGCGAGCGCCTTGCCTTGCCTGGCTCAAGGTGGGAGGTGAGGCGAGGCAAGGCAAGGCGCAACCTCTTGCAAATAAGGTGCAAAATTCTTGTTTTCTTTGGCTTTTTGAAAAAATAACACTAATCAAAAGTTTCCTTTTAAAGCAGCTGGTTAGGGAACTAAATTTAAAGTACTAGTTAGGGAAAATATCATTATAATTATACTAATTAATTAGGGAAAATATCTCTATAACTATAATAAGTTGCTAACTAATAAAAATATATTTTATATAATTATGCTAACTAATTAGAGATATATACTCATAATTATATTAACTAATTAGGAAGGGAATAACATAACATTTACATCATTATCTACGTAGTTGACTTCACACACACACACACACACACACACACACACACACACATATAAATAGGTAAATACACACATATATGCCTATAATTATGCTAACCAATTAAGGATATCTATCATATAATTATGTTAACTAACTAAGAATATATTCTTATAATTATGTTTATTAATTATGATATATTTATATAATTATATTAACTAATTAGGAAGGCAATAATATGATATTTACATAAATATCTATATAGTTGACTTTACACACACACACACACACACACACACACACACACACACATATTAGCCTATGTGCCTCACTTCAATAATATAAGGTCCTCGCCTCGCCTTTCGCCTGAGGCAATAAGGTATCCGGCTTTAGTGTCCCTCTTGCCTTAATAACTATGATCTTATACTGGGCTGTTGAGGTCTTCTTGTTATTAAATAAAATATTTCCATTGTTTTAATCCTTTCATTGATATAACAGTTATAGCTGCTGTCGTTGTTCTCTTATCCTTAGAAATGCCATGTTTTGAACCCTTTTTTTATTTGCAGGATATTTTAAATAATAAAGTTGTGGTTTTCCCTGATTTTATCCTATATGAGGACATATATAGTACAGAGTCCCGCTTAACTTTCTCAAGAAGTTGCATCAGAGTCGAGGGTTCCACTGTAAATGGGGCCAAGCAAAAGTTTAACATTGAATGGGCAATTGGCGATATTATTAGTATTGAATCTGAATGGTGGGGGAGGGTAAGTTACCTTTTATTCTTTTCTTGTTGATCTTTGTATGTTTAATTTCTCATATCATATCATTGGATTTAGGTTGAGACTGCTATGGTTAATCTCTTTCTTAAGCCAAAGGTTTTTGAAGGAGTTGGAAGTGCAAATAAACCATCAGGTTTGCGCATTTCTTCTAAGTAATATTATTAGTGCTATGTGCTACATGTTGATGGTTAATAGTAAACATAAGTGCAGTATCTGCTCATAATTCTCTCTGTTTTTTAAGGAATTTTGCACCTCTCCAATGATGAGTCAACACTTAAGAGATATTTTTTATTTTGTTGCTTGCATTAACATATATTATCAATTTACCATTTTAGACAATTATTGAGATGAATGTTCCAGAGAAACATGCACATTGCTTAAATAAATCACATGATAGTGATTTCACGAACACCAGATTTTGCATTGGTAACAGTGTATCGGTTGTATGAAAAATCCTTAATTATGGTTTAGTAGTGAACATAAGTGCGTGTCTGCTCATAATTCTCTCTCTGGGGAATTTATATCTTGTTTCTCTTGGCTTGCAATGTTGATATTCCTCAAATATGCATGAAGAACAACTCCTTTTTGCTAATGTGAGGAATATTCCACTTGTTATATTGTTGTTTTACTTGTGATTGAGGTTATTTAGTTTTATTAGATTGATTCCATAAAAAGTGAGATCTTATTCAAAACTTGTTTGCAACACTATGTTTATGTTAAATGATATTTATTTCCCCCCAATACGTGCAGGTGACAAGTTGAAGTTTTCAGTTTATGATCGTAATTGGTTTGAGGGACAGGAAGCTATCAAATCATTGGATGAAAGATATAGAGACATCTGGAATATTATTTTGGAGTGAGTACTTGATTGGATAGCTTGCAGTCACCAATATATACTCACATGTTTCTTGTGCAAATGAAATGATTTTGAACAAAGTAATATGCTTTTTTTTACATTGCATGTGTTCAAACATTTTGTGATTTTATTATTCTTCCGAAAATGATGATAGTGATTAAATGTTTTTGCATGATGTGATTCACCTTTTCTGATTACTACCTTTTACCTCTGTTGCAGTACTGACAGGGAAAAGAATGATGTTGCCTTTTCAGTGTCCAACAGTGTATCCATCCCAAAGCCTCATATTTATATGTAAGTTAAAGAAAACATATTCCTTTTCTTTCTCCTCTTATAAACTAAAATCTAATAAGGTATTATTAATGAGACTAGTTGATTCTTCATTCATTTTTATAGTTTTAGATTTTGTAGATAGCTTTACGCACTTTTGTTATTTCTCATTGTTTTGTCCTTTTCATGTTTCTCTAGTTATGTATTTTGCTCTTCTATAGTAGGTATGATTTGTTTTGCGATGTTATTCATAGTTCCCTATCCATATAGGGTTTTCCTTCCTTGATATGCTCTTATAAGAAAAGGCTGCTGAGAAGTATTAGTAATACAATTGATATTACTCTTCATGCAACTAGGAAAGCTATGTCACAATTTGTGCCCTTTGTTGTGACTTCAAAGACACAAAGAAAACGTATCAGCCCCCTATAAAACCCATTATGTAACGCCCGGGTGTTTTGCAAGAAGCTGCATTGCAATTCTATTATTCAGAGACTTTGCCAGTTCATCTCAGCTTTTGTGTGTGCACAAGTGTGCATCTCTTGTTATGTGTATTTGAAAAAAGATTTAGTTGAGATTGAGAAAGAAAGAAACAAGTTAAACATGGAGAATAAGATATCCAAATATTGCTGCATATACAGCAGTGTGCATAAAATAGAGACTGGAAAGTATGCTTCCATCATGTTGAAAAATCTATAAGTAACCCCGGAAAGTTCTAGATGTGTAAGTCCACAGGGAAGCTGAATTTATCATCTTGTCCAACTACTTTTAATGGATATCTTTGGGCTTTTGGAAATGTGTGCATTATTCTCCATCTACATCCTTGAAAGTTGAAAGACTGCCAAAAAAAAACCCTGCAACAACAAGGAACTTTGGCATCTTTTCTCCACCAAACCCCTCTCTGTCGCATGTAATTAGCTTGTATTTATCTTGGGGGTTGTGGTCATTTCATGATGTCCGGGATCTGATGCGTTCATAGGCCATTAAATGGTAATTAATTTTCAACTCTCATTGGATAGTTGTTTCTATATAAAAATGGCTTTGTTTGGCGGTTTTTTTTCCTGGTTCCCCCTCCATTATGTGCTTCCTGCGTTATTTTGTTTTTGGTGCATCAAACATTTGAGGGGGCTGCTGGAATTTGAACTTCTGAGTCCTGACTTTCTGCTATGAGGCAAGTGTCTAACTGCTGGTAGCCCAAATGGCATAATTCTAATATGCTGCTTCTCTATTCTGGTGAATGTTTGTAACAATTTCAGATGCTGTGATATTTGATTTGATACATCACTTTCTGGCCTAAGGGTTGCATGGAGTCATTATAGTTAATCTTGCAAGAAAGCTGTTTTACATTATAACTTCTTTTATTACTTATTTTTCTTAAGAAGCAAAAAGCTTGATATATGAAATATGAATTTCTATTCACGAACTTGCTTGCTGTACCCTTTAATTCCCTGTTACATAGTTTTGCTTGATTTTCACTTGATGATTCATCTTGATATAAGTTCTATTATTTCAGTCTTGATGATCCTTTTGAAGATGTTATTTATCCAAAAGGGGATCCTGATGCTGTTTCAATTAGTAAGAGAGATGTGGAGCTTCTGCGGCCTGAGACATTCATCAATGACACGATTATTGACTTTTATATAAAGTAAGTTTGAGCAAGATAAATAATATCTGTTACTTTTGATGGATTTTTTCTCTATTACCTAAATTCAGCCTTTATATGGCGTATGCTTGAAAAATTCCTTTTCAGATTGCTTGTTATATGGTCTCAACCTTGTAATTTGATTCATTTTGTGCTATAGATGGAGAAATTGTTTCCTGGTCTTATATTGTAAATCACTCTAGTTTACAAGTTTTAGTCGAGGCTACTTTGTCCACTTTGACTCATTTTGTGCTATAGATGGAGAAATTGTTTCCTGGTCTTATATTGTAGATCTTTCTAGTTTACAAGTTGTAGTCGAGGCTAATGAGAGCTTTTACCGTTTAGAATTTGGAAATAATCAATAAATGAGCATCAATAAGAAGTTATACAAGGGTCACTGGTTTCAAGGAGGAAGCGTTTAAGCCAAAGTTTTTTGTCGCAAGAATCTAACAGTATAGAAGAAGAGAAATAGGGAAGAAATAAACAGAGTGAGAAGGAGAAGATCCTAGAGAGAAATAGGGAAGAATAGAAAGAGAATGATTCTGATTGTTATTAGTTTCTAGGATGAAGTTTTCAGGTATTTATCTTCCTATTTACACAAAAATCAGCTCTTCTAATAACTGCCATAGTACACACAACTGACTTGCAACAGTTTCTTTTACTGCTTCTCATCTTTTTCTCCAAATCTAACAACCATTTCTCTACTTACTCTCTAATTGGAAGTCAACAGTCAACTCCTTAGCTCTCACTGACTCATTCCTAACTACTGCTCCTTTCTTCCTCGATCATGTGGATCTCTTGTATGTAACATTTTTGCTTCCGGTTATCTAGTTGAATCAGCTTCCTGAATCCTGGACATTGAACTCTGTTTCCACAGTTTTAATACTCTTTGGCTTTGTGAAGATATTTTTCCTGGCATGAATAAGTCATGTTTCTTTGAGAGCTTGTGGTCATAAACTTTCCCATGGTTCTAATTCAAGCTAGGATCTTACACCTATTACTTGTTAGTTAGATCAAGAAGTTGCAGTATGGTCTAGTTCTTAGGGGGGCATAATTTTTATCACATCATCCAGTGCCTGACCTGAGATGATACCGGTCAGACATTCTTACTAGTGATTTTGCAGATGTTAATTTCTATTATATTGTGCAATAGGGCTGGTTGGTTGATTCAAGAACTGAAAGGACTCCAGGAATATTTGGTCAAATGTTTTCAGGGCCAGTTCAGGTTGACAGGTTAGGTGATCTAATTCTGGCTCATCCATCAATAGTTGATAGGTTGTCCTAAAATCAAACCTGATTTGTAATTTTTGTCCATAAAAGAATATTTTTCTGTAAGGATTTGTGTGTGGCTAAAAGTGTGGGCCAACTAAGCAGCATTAAGTGAAAGAGTTTGGATAGGAAGCTTTGGTTTCATTAAGGGTGTGATATGAAACATTTCATCTCTAACTATTATAATATGAAGTTGTCTACACCTGGAGAACCATTGTGTGGTTTTAGCTAATCATGTTTCCTTACCTGCTTGAAGCATGATTACAGTTTTAGCAAATTGTTGTTTTCTGGGGATTATTTGGCAGAACTATGATTATTTTTGCTTGGTTATGGGCTCTGTTTATATGAAATAAAAATATGTTCACCAGATTTGTTGTATCTGTCCTATTGTCAGATTTTTAAAGAACAAAATTCAGCCGGAGGATCAGCATCGATTTCACTTCTTTAATAGTTTCTTCTTTCGGAAGCTTGCTGATCTAGACAAGGACCCATGTAATGCTTGTGAAGGCAGGGCAGCATTTCAACGTGTTCGTAAATGGACAAGAAAAGTGAATCTTTTTGAGAAGGATTATATTTTCATTCCTGTAAACTATAGGTAGGGGAAGAGTATGCTCTTACTTTTGAGTTGGAACAAGACAATATTCCTTTATTCACTGCTTTCTAATATGAAATATTGTTTACAGTCTACACTGGAGTTTGATAGTCATTTGTTATCCTGGTGAAGTGGCAAATTTTAGAGGCAAGGACAAGGGCTAATGTGATTTAGTTTTAAATTTAATGAACGTGTCAAGTATTATTCCTTTTTAACAATGTTGCAGATGATGAAAGTGAAAGGGCACATAAGGTACCATGTATCTTGCACATGGATTCCATTAGAGGGAGTCACAGGGGCCTCAAGAACCTCATTCAAAGGTAGCCTTTTGTTATTAAATTTAATTGTGAGTCACCTTCCTGTCAACTTGGCAATCTGTGGTTTTAGTGAACCTAAAAGAAAAGGTTAAATATGTGATTTCTTTCACCTTTTTTTTTAGAAAAAAAAAGAATGAAAAAAGATAGTAGATGATGAAGAGAGTAGATGATGATATGTATGAATTCATCAGAGACTTGATAGACACCAAATTATCAATAGTTGGCACATTAAAATCAGCTATACTCCAAAAGGATGAAAAGCAATGTTGACAGTTTATTTTCAAGTTGTCTGCTTCATTTTCTTCTTCAAATTTATTGTTTAAGTTTGGAGTTACGAAAAATGTTCTCTGTGGTTTATGTTCACCATTCGTATGTCATGACATGACAGTTATCTATGCGAAGAGTGGAAGGAGAGGCATAATGGAACTCCAGATGATGCATCTTCGAGGTTCTCACGTCTTTTTTTTGTTCCACTTGAGGTATTGTGTTGCTTCTCAAAGTACTTCCATAGAGTGTCATTTTTAAAGTATACAATGATTATTTTGGTTACAATTATGCAATATATACTCTCTTGGCCTCATTCCTTGGGCTTTGGGTGGAAATTAATTTTCTAATGCTGAACAAATGAAGCCATTTTTTCTGAGAGGATGTGATGTAGGGGATAGGAATTAAATCCGGTTTTTCAATCTTGAATCCTGAAACCTCACGTAATTCTGGATAAGCCATGAAAGTAAACCATTATGATATCTAGATGACATCAGAGAGAAGACCTGTGATTTGGGATTCATTTTCTTGATTAATATTTAATATTTTTTTCAGAAAACATTTTCTACCTTCTCTTGTTAAGCGTACATAGCAAATTTGGTCAACATAATATTTTCCTAATCAAGGGAAAAAAGTAAGCGCTCTTCAATGAGTTGACTTTTGATTCTGAAACGGAAGTCATTTTCTCAACTGTTATAAACTCATAAAATAGTCATTGCAAGAAAACTACATAGGCACCAATTTCACCTAGATGGCCAATCATAATTCATTTATCACCTCAACGTGCCATTTTTTGTATAATTTTTTTCTTTGGTTCAACTACAAATGGAAAAAATGGAGCTCTTAATAAGTCTATGTATTCTCTTGATAATTTTTCGTAGGAAGAATAACTTTTTCCCCTATATCTGATGGGTGCCGAAACCACAAAAAATATATTCTCGTTTCCAAATTAAATTTGTAATAGTGGAAAGCAACGTCGATTCAACAGGGAAGTGTCAGAAATTGAATTCTTTTGAGAGCCAATAAATGAGCAAAGTTTGTCGTGAGAAACATGGAATATGTAATTGAAAAGAAGGAACCAGAAATGAATTTTTATCAAAGCAAATATCAGTAGAAAACTTCTTTGGTTGGAGGTCTAATCTCAATTTCGGATTTATTACTTGTTCATTGGTGCAAGGATTATTTCTCACCTAATTCACTAAATAGGTTCTAGTTGTCAAAAACACTTTTGCAACCAATTTTTCCTTATGGGTAAATTAGTACAGAGATGATCTAGTTACTAATTCTAATCATTAACAACCGTAGGAGACGCTCCAATTAATTTAATCTAACGACTGCATTAATGAATAGAAAGACCAAACTCTAACCAACGAATTCAAGACGCTTGATTCATTTAAGTTAGCCTATCTTATTTCATATGAAAATTTATATACGTGTTGGGTATATGAACCTCTTGATTTACCACTAATTATAGATTTAGAAGACAATTACGGATCTACTAATCTATATGGCAGAACCCAATTCGAGCAAAGCTAACAATGACGCCAATTGAACGTTTATAGGAACTATGTTAAACAAATTAAACAGAAATAAAATTGATAATGAAATAGATAAAGAAATTAGATAAGAACAATTAAACCTCTCAAGTAGAATAAACCGAAATCTTGATTAGTTTCCAACCGAAATAAAAAGCCTTTAGCCGATGACGGCCATTAGAAACAATAAGAAAAACTAAGAGAAAAGTATTATACTATAAAACTACATTGTGTCTCTTCCTTTAGTTGCCTATCATATTTCTAAGGAAAATCCTGTAACAATCCATATCTATCCTATAGATTAGGAATATGAAGTTACAACTAATTCCTTTCTATCCTAATCTTCTAAAATTGTGGCTATAGAGTTTTTGATCTTCACACCTCTTCCATGATGTTCAAATTTGAATTCAATTTCTTCTATCTTAATTGATATGTAATTCCTGCTCGGTTTTGCCCACAATGATTGTGTCCATAAGTCTTGTTCTCATAATTCCAGCACCGTGAAATCATCATGTTTTCAAATTCAACCTGTGAAAATTCAAACTTGTCAGCATAACCAATGTTTTCAAACTAATTTACCAAAATTAATCCTGCATTAATCACATAAAAACAGCAAAAAATACTAATTAACAATATCCCAAAAGGATAGAAAATAATTTCCAAGGATTTTATTGTTACAACCAAAATATTAAAATAATTCATTGTCTTGAAATGTTTTTCCAAAAAATAATGTCCACATTGAAGGTGCTTTCCTCTAAACAAACAGGATGGCATAGTACTTGAATGGCAGGCTGGAAGGAGGAATAAAAGAAATCTGCCAGACTATCTATTTTTAGATTGGAAAGGGCTGGTTTTAGAGACCTGGTTAGGGTATCTCTATTTGCAGTGAAACCATAGAAAATCTCAAAGCATTAGATAGTTAATGAGAGATAACAGACACTGAAAGGACAAGCTATTTAGGGCTGTTGAATTCAAGAATTGGGAATGAATGAAACAGAAATTTGATTCTAGGAATCACTAACTGCAGATTCTTAGGCATTACTGCAATGGAAGGATCCCACGGAAAGGAAATGCTATTTAAACACATGTTTAACATTGAGGTTAAGAGTTAATGTGATAGAGAGAAGACTTTAGAGAATGGAAAGAAGGAAGAACAACAAAAATCGGAATAGAAAAGTACTTGAAACAAGTAGAAAGAAAGAACCCAGAACAAAAGGAAGAATACCAGAATATATCAGTGTTATTAAAAGCGCCGAAAGGTGCGGGTGAGGCGCTAGGCGAGGCAATGCAACCCTTCCTCGCCTCGCTTGGGCCAAGCAAGGCATCTTGCAAGAGGTGAGGCGGTGAGGCGCTAGGCGAGGGAAGGCAACCCTTTCCTTGCCTCACTTGGGCCAAGCAAGGCATCTTGCAAGAGGCGAGCTCTTTGCCTCACTTGGCTCAAGCGGGAGGCGAGGCAAGGCACCACATCTTGCAAATTAGGTGCAAATTCTCTTCTTTTTTCTTTTGCTTTTTGAACACCAAATACTAATCAAAGTTTCCTTTCAGAGCAGCTGATTAAAGAACTGAATTTTAGGCACTAGTTAGGGAACATTTTAGTTACTAGTAAGTTGCTAACTAATAAAAAATATGTATAAGATAATTATGCTAACTAATTGGAGATATATCCTCATATTTATATTAACTAATTAGGAAGGGAATAACATAATATTTTCATAAATGATGTTGTTTGTGAGTTTTTCCGTCGCTATAGACTTGCAAAACAAAGAAAAAGCAGTTTGACGCCTAAGTATAGGTCCAGGTGAATAGCAGAAAAACCACGTATCAGATAAAAAATCAATTCCCTTGTTAAGGAAATCTGAACCCTTTTTACATGGAGATAGCGCTTAGTGGATGAGATAGTGGATAGTAGGGTGGTTATCAAATAGTGGATGATAGGATGGTTACGAATAGAGTATTTTTATCTTGAACATATTTGTATAATAATTAACAACACGTGATATATCATTATTCCCACCCAAAGATCAAATCTTTAGATTCGATTTACTTAAACAAACAAAATAATTTTCAAATAATACACTATAATTAAAATTTTCATATTTTCGAAACTGGGAAATTTGGAAAGATAAATAGTTCGTACCACAGTTGACGCTACTGATGTTGTTCGTGAATTTTTTTTGTCTCCTTAGACCAGCAAAACAAAGAAAATGCACTTTGATGTCTAAGTTAGTATTGATCCGGGTGAATAATAGAAAAACCACGTATCAAAGAAAAAATCACTTCCCCTGTTAAGGGAATCTGAACCCATTTTATATAAAGATAGTGTTTAGTGGATCGAATCGTTGATAGTAGGGTAGTTATTGGATAGTAGATGATAGGGTGGTCACCAATAGAGGATTTTTATCTTGAACATATATGTATAATAATTAATAACACGTGATATATCAATAAATATTTATGTAGTTGACTATATAAATAAACAAATAAATATATATATATATATACACACACACACGCACACACACATGTCTATAATTATGCTAGCCAATTAAGGATATATATCATATAATTATATTAATAATTAGGAATATATTCTTATAATTATGTTTATTAATTATGATATATTTCTATAATTATATTAACTAATTAGGAATATAATAATATGATATTTACATAAATATCTATGCAGTTGACTTTATACACACACACATATGCCTATAATTATGCTAACCAATTAAGGATATATATCATATAATTATGTTTATCAATTAGGATATAGTTCTATAATTATATTAACTAATTAGGAATGTAATAATATGATATTTATTTAAATATCTATATAGTTGACTATATATATATATATATATGTAATTTAGGCTATAGCGCGTCACTTCAAAAAGACCCTCTCCTTGCCTCTCGCCTTATAACTATGGAATATATTTCCTTAAAGAAAGAAGAACCTAGAACAAAAGCAAGAATACCATAATATTTTTCTTTAGCAACGAAAGTTATAAGGAAACCACATTCTCAAGGAATGCCCATAGAAAGGAAGAACACAAAGTAATTTTCCTTAACTAGAAGATCACATTTCCTAGAAATGCGATAAAATAAACATGCCACCCTCAATTTCATTCTCCTTCTTATATAGACTAGTGGTACCCTTCCACCCACCCCCCCCCCCCTCCCCCCCCCCCTCTTCTAGTTTTTGTCTGCTCTTATTACCCCTCATCTGTTTATTATTTTCATAATGGAAAGAAAATGCTATTTCAACACATGTTTAACGCTGAGGTTAAGAGTCATTCAAAAATTTTTCTCAAGATAAAACATTGCACTGGAGTGATTTCAGACCCAACTGCTGAAGGGTCCAAAGGAGCTTGTTTCAGGTAAATTCTAAAGGAAGTTTAATCTTTGCAATTTTCATGGGGTTAGGACTTAGGATAGGATTCTAGATGAAAGAAATTAGTTCTATAAAAATATTTAGCATAGCACAAGGTTTTAAAGTTTGGATTTAATATTTTCGAAATTACTACATCCTTACTGAAACTTCAGTTTTTGTTTATTGATGCAATTTAAGTTATTGACTTCTTATTTTTGTTTCAGTTGCCACAACAAGAAAATTCATTTGACTGTGGCCTCTTCTTGCTCCATTATGTGGAACTGTTTCTTGAGGAAGTTCCTCTTAACTTCAGCCCCTTCAAGATAACAGAATTTTCGAACTTTGTAAGTGATCTTCTTTCTTACTACTACCCTTCCCCCCAACAACCCCCCCTAAAACCTGAAATTTTTAACTTGTATCCCTATTTTCTGAGAATTGAATTATGTAGCCTGTGAACCTTGGAAAAGCATACACTTTAGTCCCTCTGATGCAGTATAGAATGGTTGAGAATATTTTATTGTACAATTAGGAACTTTAGAGTTCTATATTATTTATGAATTCTGTTATTACTCTATTTATGAATTCTATGAGGTTTATTATTTTTTCTAGTTGGAGTTTGTTTAGAATTCTTTATTACTATTTTATTAGGATTTCTTAAACCTAATACTAGTAGGATTGCTAGTCTATAAATACCTAAGCAATATGGGTATTTTTTTCTTAGCTTTGATTATTATAATACTGTTTACAATTGTAAACTGAATAAAAGTTTCGTGAATTTGTTTCTCTTGATTCATTTATTCTTTTGTTCTACACCACCTTCACCTGTCAAAAGAATCGAAAAATAACTCGAAGGACTAAAATGATATGAAAGGACACGAGTGTGAATATTGGCAAATGCCAAGGAGGTTTAGTAATTTTCCTTCTTTGACCCAGTTATGGACTTGCATTGGATTTTGCTTGATGTGGGATTAATTGGAGATTGCTTATAGATTTCAGTTTTCTCAACATTATATTCTTAAGTAAACTTGCCTTAAACATAAATCTCTGCAATCAATACTGGATATGTTTTACCGATTGTTATC
>CAOGCB010097124.1:0-16631 GCA_948266635.1 Cnidoscolus chayamansa
TTATCAATTAATGAAAATTTTATAGATTACTAATTATTTTCATATCTAGGATTTTCACCAAGATACTTTACCAAATATTTCCCAATTTTACAATCTTGCCTTCCCAAGCACATTTTGTTCTCCTAAATGGGTTTCCATACCCCTTTCACATGATCAGAGAGAGAGAGAGAATCAATATGGTCTGGTTCACACTTATTGTGTATTATCACACATAGGATAAATCTCCAATAATAAACACCTGGAAAAGATAATCTTTACCTACTTGATGTTCATATATCAATATTAGAATTACAAAACTGGAATGTTTCTCATTCAATTGCTTTTATTTTAACGGATCAAAGTTTATGAATTTTCCATCTGGAGCACTGGGATGAAGTTGCAAGCAAATCTAGAAGAGCCAGGTTGATTGATCTTTAACTACTAATCCTTCCAACCATGTCTGATGCATGTGCAGATAACTTGTGCCTGCTACAGCACCGTCCGCAGAGTTCTACACAAAATCAATCATGTCAGAGAAGTACTTCTTCAACAGAAACAGAAGTCTCAACTTTACCTTTATATTTATAACAGCAGTGTTCACACAACCTTGCTGCTCCTCACCTGCACGGAGTTGAAAAATGACTACTTAAAGGATAATAGGAAAAAAGTCATGCGGGGAGAAAGTATAAACATGTAGTAGTCAATAGGTTAGCTTCTAATATTTATCAGAAGAAACACAAAGTAGATATATGCAAAGATCCCAGATTGTTGGGGGAAGAAGAGAAGAAGAGCATGTTTCCAACTAAGCAGAGTAATACGTTAACTCTGCTTTACTACTTAAGCTGCAACCTTAATGCAAGTGTTACAATGAAACTATGACATAAATCAGAGTCTATAAATCTACATATAATATGGACATGTTTAATATTTAAAGGGAAAAAGAAACAGAAAATCTATTTGTAGGACTTGTGTTCTGATATTTTAATTATAGAAAGTATAACAAG
Organism: Cnidoscolus chayamansa; assembly: GCA_948266635.1. Taxonomy (NCBI): domain Eukaryota; kingdom Viridiplantae; phylum Streptophyta; class Magnoliopsida; order Malpighiales; family Euphorbiaceae; genus Cnidoscolus; species Cnidoscolus chayamansa. The sequence goes on from CAOGCB010097124.1 coordinate 984, forward strand.
TCATTACCTGGTTACTAAGATCCCAGATTGTTACTACTGTATTATTGGTGATCATATGCTCTAATAGCACATTCTTAAAACGATTCTGGTTTCCAGAGTTTGGAAGGAATAATTAGGCACCTAGACTGTTACCTGAAATACTCCACAATAAAAATATGCTATACAGGCTTGTATACTATGTTTTGCATAGATATATTACCAAGATCTCAAATTAGTCTTAAGTTCATAACGTTTTTATTATTCTGGCATCTCTAGCAATCGCATCTTTCTGGCCAATATCAGTTCAACCTAAGGATTGAGTTGATAAGGCTAAATATATAGCAAATCAGTTTAATATTGATGACACTGGAGACGTGTAGTCATAGAGAGGAGAAAAGAAAAGGCACAATAGAGAAGTTATAATCGAACACATAACAGCAAACTGTAAATTGCTCATATTTCTCGTACCCTTATAGTTGTTTCTATTGAATATGTTCACTTCACGGAATTTTCCTCTAGCAGATGTAAATATTCACAGACCAAAATAAATTTATCCACAATGCATCTCATTGGCCTACAACTGGGTCATAAAGACAGTCTATTTTCGACGCACGGTTCTGTAGCATATTAAATATTGCTGCACTTCACACTAGGGAATGATTGGGATCAAGTATTAAATTTGCTTTCACTTCAATCTAGAAGCATCATGCATGTGAGACAGAGAGGCAAATTTAGAATCCACTATCAATTGCAACAAAATGAGATCCCTGATGAGTTAAAAACACCTTAAAAGTCCACTACAGGTTAACATGGGCTCCTAATGCAGCGCAGAAGAAATTATAGCTCCAGTTTAAAAGGAAAATGAGATGCACCAATGTTGTAAAAAAACATTGAGACAATGCACACAAGAAAGACGTGAAAGCAGCAAAAAAGAGGACATTTCATCATGACTGTTGATATTAGTTACAAGTCTTACCAGATAATTCCCATTGATTGAACTTTACTAGCCATGTATCTGGACCAATCTTTGTAGATAATATCTGATCTAGCCAAATCCTAAATGGCTTGCCCTGTTTGTCACCATAGTGACTCCTTAACCCATTTATGGCATCATGAAGAGATAACTCTGCACCAGAAGGATGGACAAGGATACCAGATGGATCCTGCCACCAAATTGGGAATGCGTCGAAAGCCGTGAAGGCAAGTTTCAGGCAAAATAAAAAACTCATAGTTAAGTTGATGCAGAAAAAAGTATATATGGGCAAACAGTGAATAATCAATGAAAACAAAAGAGAACATAAATGTTTCAATATATAAGCTGAACTCCATAAAGAATATTTCAAATTTTGTAATGTTTTCAGGAAAGTCATCATATTTATTCAACAGTAATCAATTCTCCTTGGCAAGATTGTTGTCTTTCTTAACACCATCGTTCAAGGAACAGACACAGGAATCACATTTTGTGTGCACTTTGCAAACCAAAGAAAGGGATTATGTCTCTGTAAATACAAATGCATCATGGAGACTAACAAGTAAGATGACTGCGAACACAGTAGAATTTCCATACCAACTATGAGATGAATAAATTGTTTCACATAGACCATCTTAAAAAAAGAACCATTATATGATAACAAGCAGTGAAACAATCTGCATTCTAATATTTATCTAGCATGAATAGCAATTTATCATGCATGCCTATAGCTCTACATAGTTTTAGAAAAATTCACCAAGGGCATTGACTCAGGAGTTAAGTCGGAGGATTTGATTGGCAAGATCTCAGGCTCACCCTTGTCTACCCTACAAATAAATTCAACCCCAAAGTTCTTGAAAAAATACTGATAGAATCTAGGTAGTCTTCTATATTAAAGGTAGATAAGTTTTAGTTCTCTCTCTCTCTTTTGGGCTAAGACTTTTCTTAGAAGAATATTCAAAAATATTTTGCATAAAATGGAACAACTGCCAAAAAAAAAAAGAGATAAGAGAGAGGAAAAAAGAAAAGAAAAAAAAAAGGGAGAAAGAAAAGAATCTCTGAGGATATTGCCTGCTGAAAATATAGAAGAACAACGAGGATAGTAAACATACACAATCAGCTTTCATGCTTGCCAAGTACATTTCACAATTCTCAACTTCTGCACGCCTCCACTTCTCAAGGAACAAGAAAAAATTCACAAGCACCTTGCTGGGACTAACATTTTCCAAGTCATGGTTTAAAAAGTCTGTTGAATCTCTTGGAGAAGTATTTGGACCCAGTTTAAAATGACCAATGGCTTGAATGATCCCAGATGCACACCTTTCAGTTGCATGAATTATTTTAGGATAATTTTTAGCATTTTCAGCATGCCACTGCAACAATTCTTCCTGTGCATTGCTAACCTGAACACAGATAAATATGGGAGAAAAGGTTAGAAAGGGAAACACTTGTAGAGATTGGCTAAAGTTTTACAATAAAGATCTAGACAAAGTTTTTACCATGACTCCATATACATCAGGAATGCTGAATAGTTCAGCATCATTTCCAGAATCACCACAGACAAGAGTGTTGATAGGTAGTTTTCCCTCGGTCTTAAACTTCTTGTGCAAATATGCAAGGGCCTGTCCTTTGCCAGCACCTTGAGGGAGTATGTCCAAATCCATTCCTCCACTATAAATTATTTTAACATCCAACTGATGAAGAAAATAGTGTGGGGGAGGGGGGGGGGAGGCGGGTAGATGTGAAGTCAAGTTAGTGAACGCAAAATTAATTAAGGACTTGAAAAAAATGAAGTGGAAGACAATCCCAACAATGCTATAGTTTGTATTTAAAAAGAGCCAAGCATACTTATACTTGAGAAAAGGTATAATTACTTCAAACATAATAGTGTTCCTGTACAAAACTTGAATCTTACCCCTCGTTTTCCCAATATTTCAGAAAGTGCCCTTGTTACAGTCTGAGCCTTGTCTTTATCAACATAAAAGCTAACCTTGTGTGGTCGTTGCTCTGTTTCTGACTGCATTACCCGAATAATTGAAGTATTCAGTGATTACAAATACCAAAATCATTTTATATATTTTTTATTGGAGATAATATCAACAAGGAAAATGTGAATCATCAAACTAAATGTCCAATGACAAAGCAATGCCTTAAATAGGAGAACCAAATGTCATCATCTTTTGATTTATACCTGAAGAGTAAGTTCAGGAAACTTGCTTGTTTCCTCAGTAACTATGTTCCTATCCCATTTTTTATTCAGAACTTCAACCCAACCATCATCTGGCACCATCTTGTTACCATATGTGATCTCAGTTCCCACAGACATTATGGTTATGTCTGGTGTTAACATGGGCTTTTCTTTCCTCAGCTGTTTGTAAAGTGTAGGTGATCTTCCAGTGGAGAAAACCAATAAGGAATCATGACGGTAATGGGCTTCCCATAATGCATTGAACCTAAGAATAGACATATTCTCAGGATCATGATGGTCAACCTGCAAGAAGACAAGATTGTCCAATAAAACAACTGCAGCAAGTATAGAGAGGTAAACAAGCAGAAACCAAATAAGTATAAAACCTACCATTGTATGATCCAGATCGGAAACTATCATGAGACGAGCAGGAGTTTTGAGCCGATCCATTTCTACTATATCCCAAACCTCAACACCTATTGTGCAGAAAAAAAATCCTCAACTAATACTTCAATTACAGTCATACATATCAATCCTAAAGGATTACAACAAAATTGTTCTTAATTTTGTCTCTAAGATGGATCGCTTATATCAAATTCTGAAGCCATGAGGATGGAAAGTGCCCTATTTTCACGTGAAAGAGGAAAAAATCCCAAATTTCAGATAAAGTGTATGAAACGAAGGATTCAATACCCATTCACTTAATAAGCTGAAGCAGAGTCTAACAAGTTAAAAGGGGGGAAAATCTTAACACATAAAACTGCACGAGTGAGAATTAGCACTTTTAGAGCTTAAAAACGCATGAATCTAGAGGTTAAATCAAATTCGCAAAGTGAAACAAATACACTGTTCTATGAATTGCAAAAAAAAATCCAAAAAAAGAGAGAAAACTGCTGCTATACTGGGGTTCACTATAGTTTTCAAAATCAAAGAAATTCCAACTAACTTCAAATTTCAAAACTTCACTTTCTTTTTCCTTTCCCACGATTCCTAAGCAACCAAACAGAATTCATTATTTTTTTTCAAAAAAAAAATAGTGAGATATAAGAGCAGAGAAATGCGAAAACTGAAATTTAAGGAAATTGAAAGGAAAAGAGAGCAGAAATTACCGAATCCGAAGGTAAGATTGGAATTGCTTCGTGGCCTTCGAATATCGCTCGGAGATTAAATGGAATACAGAACTGGATCCAAATTCGTTGGCGCTTTTTTTTGAGAAAATAAAAAAAATATATAATTTATGTGTGTGTCAAGGGGAAGAAGTAGAACTTCATCCTTGGACACGTGTACGAAAAATAAAGGGCCACATGCAAAGTGGGCCCACTAGTGATGGTCACCGTCATGTAACTGTAGAGGAGCATATTCTTGTGCAGGTGTTTTTATTCTAAGTTCAAGCGACGTCGTTTGAGTGGTGGTCCGACCGTAACCCACCAAAAATTTGGTAGCCGATTATTTTTATACATGAAAACCGTTAATATAATCTCGTTTTCGTTTGTCCGTGTCTTCCCTCCATTGTGCAAGAATCATGAACTGGAATCACACAAACCCATCCTCCACTACCCGATTCCACTTCTATATTCAGCGATAAGAACCAAGTAACTTTGCTTTTCACCCACGAACGGGGCTCCTCACAAGTTTATTGCTTTAAGACCCAGAAGCCAAATTGCACTAGCTTCGACCTTTGCTGAAATGAGTTCAGGACTCAGCAGTACTGTACAGTTGGGTACTTTCAGACCCAGACACCAGAAATGTAGATTTCTCTCTTTTGAACCTGCCAAAACCTCTGTTTCCTTCGATTTTTACAATCTCAAGAAATATATTTCGATACCCACTTTCAATGGTAATAAGAAGCTTGGTAAAGTGAATTCAGGATTTTTGCAGTTGGATACAGATTTTGTTTTGAGGGCAAAGCCAGTTTTGAGCGTGGATAAAGAGGTGGATTTGGAAGAAAATGGAGGGGCCAGCAGAGAGAGTAGCAACTATGATGCCATTATTATTGGGTCTGGGATTGGTGGTTTGGTTGCTGCTACACAGCTGGCGGTGAAAGGAGCTAGGGTTTTGGTTTTGGAGAAGTACGTGATTCCCGGTGGTAGCTCTGGGTATTACCAGAGGGATGGTTATACTTTCGATGTTGGGTCTTCTGTGATGTTTGGTTTCAGTGATAAGGTCTGTAATTATTACTGATTTATTGATATTATTGGATTAAATTTGAGGATGTTTGACGTATATACTATATCTTATTTGAGTTTTGAGTTCTTGGATGGTCATCTGAAAGATGAGTAATCTAGGCAATTAGGCTTGTGTATAAACTTAAATACGTCAATTACTGATGACAATTTGCGGAGAAATAATAAAAAGAACTTGTGGATGACATGCGATTACTGAGTAGTAACAAATCGGTTGCAACTATACGCTTGTTTCTGTTATAAGATTGAACACATGATTTCTCTATTTAACTTCAATTTCCAATATATTTTATTCAATCGTCAATCCTTTTACAGTCTTTTGAGTTGATAACACATGATTTATGCCACATATTTGGCAGGGAAACCTGAATTTGATAACACAAGCCTTGGAAGCAGTTGGTCGTAAGATGGAGGTGATTCCTGATCCAACCACTGTCCATTTTCATCTACCAAATAATCTTTCTGTTCGAGTTCACAGAGAGTACAGTGACTTCATCTCAGAACTTACTACTAGATTTCCTCATGAAAAGGAAGGGATACTCAAATTCTATGGTGACTGTTGGAAGGTCTGTTTTGGTTAAGGTGACTGCAACTTCCTATGTGCCTTTGACCTCTACTTCTAGCCCATAACTCACATTAACTTGTATTATATGTATTCTTGGGTAGATATTCAATGCCTTAAACTCATTGGAATTGAAGTCTCTGGAGGAGCCAATTTACTTGTTTGGACAGTTCTTTCAGAAGCCACTTGAATGTTTGACACTGGGTATTAATTCCTTTTTCTTCTTCTCACTGAATCCATTAATCAATTTGAATGTGAATTTTGTGGCGAAATGATTTTTTTTTTTCGTGGCTTTTCATAATCTCAATATCAGTATAAACTCAGGGTCCCCTTACCTTCTCCAACATCATTTGCTAAGGAAAAGCTGTCACATATTTATATTTATGAATCCATATGAAGTTAGGGAAGTTAGTTAAACAAGATGAAAATACACAATTCAGTTCCATCAAACTTGTAAATGATGCAAGATATGTTAATGTGCAAAACTGATTGCTGATGCAACTTAAAGTGTTTTGTCCTCCACTGCTCAAGGACTTCAACATTGTAGTTATTTGGTCATTGCAGCATGGTATATGTTTATTCTTGACTAACTGCTTGAGCAGGCAATATGTTTGGGAAAGAAAGGAGACTAGAATATTCATCTGATTCACGAAGTTTGAATGGTTAAGGAAATGTTCTGACATGTACGGAATAAAGGAACCTGTTACAAGAGATTATAATGATCTTCTTGTTTAGTTATGATCTAGTATTGAGTAGGAATATCAAGGTTGGAGGTTACAGCACTTTGGTGATTACTCCTTTTCTTTAACCTGCTTATATTTCCTGTTGTTAGCAGTGATGGCCCCATGAATTTCCAATCTCTTAAATCTCTCCTTTTGTCATTCTTGCTGCCATGAAATCCTTCTTTTTAACTTCTCATCCTGGAATCATCAATGCAGTTGGTACATTGCTCTCATCTCTCACATTTTTGTGGATCCATAGATTTCATAGCTGGACCGTAATGGAAAAGCAGGAAGCATTGTGCTAAGTGTATGTAATAATTTCTCCTATTGTAATGATTCTCTTTCTGCAGCTTATTACCTTCCTCAAAATGCTGGAGACATAGCTCGAAAGTACATAAAGGATCCTGAGTTATTGTCCTTTATTGATGCTGAGGTATGAGAATGTACTTGATATCTTGGTCTTTGGGGATCTGGAAAGGACATGTTCTGAAACCACACAAATACTGTTTTATCTCTTACTTATCTGCAGTGTTTTATAGTGAGCACAGTTAATGCGTTGCAGACGCCAATGATTAATGCAAGCATGGTAAGTTCTTTATATAAAATTTAAATATCTTATATATGTTCTGGTCTTTTTCTTTTCGTCAATAATGTTTTGCATCAGGTTCTATGTGATAGGCATTTTGGAGGGATTAACTACCCTGTTGGTGGTGTTGGTGGTATTGCTAAGTCCTTGGCAAACGGTCTGATTGACCAGGGGAGCGAGATTCTATACAAGGCAAATGTGACTAACATCATACTAGAGCATGGAAAGGCTGTGAGTTCACCTTCATGGGTGTTTTAGATATCTATCCTTGATGGTCATATGAGTAGAGATGATACTTTTATCTTTTAAATTTTGAATGCATTTGGTAGGTGGGAGTGAGGCTGTCAGATGGAAGAGAGTTCTTTGCCAAAACCATAATATCCAATGCTACAAGATGGGACACCTTCGGTTAGTTTTGCCAAGAAACTTCTTGACATTGACTTGACTTTCACTGTGGCATTCTGCTGCTTTCATTAGTTCTGGTTTCTTCAGTTCTTATAAACTAGTTATTTGTGTTACAGGAAAGTTGTTAAAAGGAGAAAAGATTCCGAGGGAAGAAGAAAATTTCCAGAAAGTTTATGTTAAGGCTCCATCTTTTCTTTCTATTCACATGGGTGTTAAAGCTGCGGTTCTGCCACCAGATACAGATTGCCATCATTTTATGCTTGAGGTACTTCTCCTTTCTGTTAACCTTTTTTTGGTTAGCAGTTGTGAGAAAGCATTTTAGATCAACTATGTGGGGCATTTATCAATAATTATTAACCTGATAAGGTTATTTGATGTCTTTCTTTCTGTTTTAGGATGATTGGGCGAGATTAGAGGAGTCTTATGGCAGTATATTTTTAAGCATTCCAACTGTTCTTGATTCATCACTAGCGCCTGAGGGGCACCATATTCTTCACATATTTACAATTTCTTCCATAGAAGACTGGGAGGTGATTTTAGAAACATTTATTTAAAAAAAATAAAGTTATATCCAATATGGATATCACTAGTACACTATCTCCACCATCACTTCCCTCTCTCTTTCTCTTCTCCCCTCTTTTAGTTACTGGATTTTTTTGTTTAGGGGCTCCCTCTAAAGGACTATGAGGCAAAGAAGGAGCTAGTGGCAAATGAGATTATAAGCAGATTAGAGAAGAAACTGTTTCCAGGGCTCAGATCATCTATTTATTTTATGGAGGTATGTGTCATGCTTATATTAGTAATCTAGATTCATTGAAGGTTGTTCTCTCCCAGGTGAATGGCGAATGCAAGGATATAATCTTGTCTTGCAGAACTAAATCCTGAATGTTGATGTGGGTTCATAAACTTGCCTCAAATAGTTGTTTTATTGCTTTTGAAGGCTGTGAATCTGATTTGGTTATTCTAGTAGCCTTGCATTCACAATGCCAGTTATTTAATTTTCCTGTTTGAAGAAGTTCTCCTCATCACTTCTTTTTTTAATTTAAATTGTTTGTCCGACAGACACTACAAAATTATTAATTTTAAGTGTTTTAGCAAGTCACTCGTACTTGTGGGACCTCATTCAAATTCACCTGTTATTTCATGTTGTTATTGAATGCAATAGTCTACTTTAATCATTATGGTAGGTGGGGTCACCAAAGACACACAGACGGTACCTGGCTCGTGATAAAGGTACCTATGGACCAATGCCACGTGGAACTCCTAAAGGCTTGCTTGGAATGCCATTCAATACAACAGTAAGTATGAATGACTCTGATAAATGAGGTAATGCTTGTAGCTTAAAATCTTTCAAGTGTATTAAATAAGCTGCTTTGCATGACAATGAAACTTGCAGGCTATAGATGGTCTTTACTGTGTTGGGGATAGTTGCTTTCCTGGACAGGGTGTGATAGCTGTAGCCTTTTCAGGAGTCATGTGTGCTCATCGAGTAGCTGCTGACATTGGTAAGCTAGAGGCCATTTTCAAATCTAAAATAAGTTTCAATTGCCTGAAATAATTCTGCTGATTATGTACTTCATGATTAGGCCATAGACTATGTGCAAACCTTAGAAGGTTTTCTATTATTTTACCGTAGTTTTATAGAAAATGAAAACATGAGTTTTCTAATTTTTTATTTGTTTTTACCCTTGATGGGTGAATAGTCCACATTTTGTATATTTTACCTTATTTTATAGAAAATGAAAACTGGATTTTTCTTAGAAAATGGAAACTGAAAAACAGAAATTTGTTTTTCATAAGTAAACACATTTTCTATATTGGACTTCCTTTTGTTTCAGGACTGGAGAAAAATTCCCCAGTATTGGATGCTGCTCTCCTTCGACTTCTTGGCTGGTTAAGGACATTGGCATGAGTTGTGTGATGGTGAAACAGAAAAAACACAACTTATATTGTGAAATTTTTTATTGACAAACATGAAAGGATTGTTGAGTAGCAACAATCTACAAAAGGTCGAAGTCAAAAGAACATCCCCTAGCTATTGAAGGGTGGTGTCCTGATATGTAGACTTGTAATAAATTTTCATACTTGAGTCATCTCCTAAATTACTCGTTTACATCTCCCTGAGGCTGCACCAACATGCACAGAGCTATATATCTGTCTTTCATTCTCTCTTTCATTTTTTCTTCATTTGCTTTCCCCCCCTCCCATTTGTGCATGAATACTGGTGGTTCTATATATGTGTATCTAAGTGCCGACCCTACAAATTTTCTGGGAAAATCACCAATTTTAACACACATTCTCACAACACTTAAGAAGTACATTAATAAAATCAATTATTATGGATGATTGATGTTTTGTTCCGATTTGACAAATATCACATCATTGAAAATTGGAAAAAAGAAACATGAAAGAGCAGCCTGTGAAGACTTCTGGTAATGTGATTGCATGTCCATCACCATAGAAAAGTCCCTTGTGAAGCTTGACATTGCTAAGTTAGCTTGTAATGTTCCTGGAGGCAGAAGTCTGATGGCTCCTTGCCAGTTTCCCTTAAAAATGTGAGATTTGACGAGACGGCTTAGAGAAGTCAATCTCAGGGGGACAGTGTTCCAGTTTTTATGTTCTTCCGAAATCTTAGCTACTATGCTCCACAATTGAGCTTCATCTTCCGCAAAGAAATGTATGCCAAGAAACGGTATCCAAAAGCCATAGCCACCAAGGCACCTACTTCCGTCAGACCATTGCCTATTCTCATTCCTTTGGTGGGGGGCAAAATGTGCTCATATTGCACTTTGATAAGAAGCTTGTAAGTATGATAGTTAAAAGACATATAGCGGATCCAAGCGACGAATATCGGAACTGTCTGCAAAAGGAAGACAACATAAATAACGTTGCATTTTCTTTAATCTAATGCCATTCCAAGCTCAAGAAAGTGATAAGTTGGTGATAAATGTGTGAGAGTGTTCTCCTTTTTCCCTCTGATATGTATCGGATGTTGCATATCTATAATTGCATTACTTCAAGAAAATCATTAAAGTTATTTATTAAGAAAAGGGTAGTCATGAAATCTAGTCAGAATCTATGTTTATACCTTCACAAAGTATCCTCCAGCCAGCATAAAGGTCATCACAGTTACAGAAGCTAGTGTTGTAGCTTTCTTTAGGTCCATTAATGTAGCTCCAATAGCTAGTCCGAGTCCCTGATGCCGTTAAAGCCATCATTGGTTATATATGCTTAAACAGGATTGAACGTTAGAAATTTAGTGTTCTCAAAAATTAAGGTTTACCTGAGCGGCAATAATACAGAGAAAAACTGTGAGAAGGCTAAGGAAAAATGGACCAGCACTCATTCTTAAGCCTGCCATGAAATACACAACTACGAGGAAAAGTACTGGTAGTATCAGATCAAGTGGAAGATCACTTGTAGTCCTTGCCACAAAATAAGCACTCAGCCTGTACATATCTGCTGCACGTTCCTTGTTTAGCATAGCTCTTTCTTGAGGAAACGTAAAGATGGCAGTGAAGACAGGAAAGAATCCCCAGAAAACAGCAATAAAGAAAAGCAGCCCTGACTGTAATTTAAACAATGGTTAAGTTACTCTTAAGTTATTGGGTTGATTGTTCATGTATCCCAAGCATCTTACAGTTGTTTGATTAATTACCTGGTCTTGCAGACCTTTGGGGCTGCTACTATCTGATTGCCACCATAAGAGTCCTAAGATAATTGCAGTGGCAAGAACTTGGGTTATCCTCAACCAGCTAAAATAGTCATGCCTTCGTTCTTTGATTCCTCTACAGAACAATATGGTATATTGTTCCCACCAGCTTGCTCCCCATTGTCGCTTAGGAGAAGACACTTTCAATTTCACCTCATCATCAAGAGGTATAGGAAGCATAAGTTTCTTCTTCTCGTTTTCTGCAACTCGTGTCTCGCATGCTTCCACCAGATACTGCAAGAACGAAAACATTATCAGGTTCGCTATACTAATGGCTTCTGTAAATTTTGGCGCTAATTTGAAGAAACTTAATTTAATCACCTCATGTACATCTTCAGGACATGGCTTCCCATTTCTTGTTTCAGTGTGTGAGTCCTCCGTTTGCACTTTATCCTCTAGCTCTGAAGGTACAGAAACATCATTTATGTTTCCATTTGCAAGGTCTAGCAAGAACTCAGCTGGATTCATGGCAATAAGTGGGTTACAGCCGATAGATGAGAAGTAAGACATTGCTTCTGATGCTTTTCCAAAATAGAGCAAGCTCCCTTTCCCAAGAAGGATCAACTTATCAAACTTGTGGAATAGTCTACTTGATGGCTGGTGAATTGTAGTTACCACTGTTTTCCCAGCCTGCATCCATCAGATTATGTTCATACATCAACACAATTAGCTTCTTAATTCAGTTTCTTTTGCAGCTTGTAAGTTTGATATAAGAAATCAAAAGGAACTACACACACACACACATATATATATACCTCTGCTATGTCATGTAACATCTGAACTATCCTTAAAGCAGTAGTGGAATCCAAGCCAGAGGTTGGTTCATCAAGAAACAAAATAGAAGGATTTATTATAATCTCATTCCCAATGCACACTCTTTTCCTCTCGCCACCCGAGACGCCGCGGACGAATGAACCTCCAATCATAGTGTCTTGGCACCTATTTATATCAAGATTTTCATCAGTATTTAGCTTGCAAGACTAGTCACTATTATCATTTAATGATTATGTACATACCTCTCCAAGCCTAGCTCATAGATGACATCTAGGGCCCGTTTTTCTTTCTGTTCTTTTGTCAATGTCTTAGGCAATCGAAGAAGGGCTGCATATGTCAGTGTTTCTTTCACTGTAAGGTGAGGAAACAAAACATCGTCCTGAGTCACAAATCCTATCCTGCAGTTGCCCAATACTTCAAAAAGTTAGATATATCAAAGGAAAAATCCTTGGGTTGATTATTGTTCTTTTAGTTGGTGACAGACCAGGATAAGAAGTGATGTCGTGATGAAGCAATGTTTCTTTTTGGAACAAAACTCCATTGTAAGATCGAAATGCTTACCTACTCTTCAGAAACTTGGAATATGGTTGATCATTGTAAGTGATTGAACCACCAACAGTGGTCTGAATTATCCTGCCACCAAGCAGATTCAAGAGTGTTGTCTTTCCACTTCCTGAAGGTCCCATAAGTGCCAAGACTTGCCCTGGATTCACAGAACCAGTGATTCCATTCAAAATATCCTTCTCTTTCGAGTTCATCCCCTTGATAATCACCTTGTAACTCACATCTGTGAACTGCAGATAAACATCCCACAAAAAACAAGAACAAATCTTTAACTGATCAGTAAATTTATGTCGATCAATTACATAATTCATGATAAATAGTAATGTATATAATACCCAAAACCCTTCTTTCCATAGCAAAACAATACTTGTTTATGCAAGCTTGAGCTCTGACTATCATGGCCAATGGCAAACTCTAAAGACTACTTCATTATTTTCATGCAAGTTAGAAGAAATTAATGTAATTATGTGATTCCTTTTGCTTTAGGAAAGAAAGGAGAGTCTTGTACAATAATGTGTCATGTTAGAACATGGAACTCTCTTTCTGTACAAAACTGAGCCTGACCATGCTAGCCATTTTCTATAGATCTCGTGTTGATTGCTACATAATTCTCCATCTTTTGCCTGTCCAAGTACAATATGTATATCAAATCAATCCAGGGATCTACACCATTAGCAAAGCCAAGCTTTGAACACACCAGTGCATACTCTTGGACAATCAAGAAGAAGAAGAACAAGAAGACATAGATATATCTGTAATAGCCTGCATGGCAGGCTAACAGATTTAACTGTCATATTATATGTACCTTGAGATAAACTGGCAAGGTAGGTTCTGACTGAAACTTTGGTTTTCGTGTCCCTGCTTCAAGATCCTCAGCTGCAACAGCCATCAACATATGTGTGTGTACATATACAGTAGTTGGTGAACTAAAAATACTAAGTAAAGAAATGAATCTTTGATATATAAGAAACTGATCCTGTCGATGATAATCTATTTCTTTAATGCATTTCAATTCTTATTCTTAATGAAGATAAAGATAAGTAATATAATCTTTTCTTGAAATTAAGCCATCAATTGAATGACCTAATGATCTTTATTTAGAAATATATGGTTGAAAATCCAAGTTTCCCCACAAATAATAATCAATCATGTCACATAACAGTAGTGTAGCATCTCTGTAAAGTATTGAAGTCAACTTTGGAACAGTTTAATCTCGAGTTGAAGTAGTAATCAGAGCCAGTTATGGGGAAAATCTTTATCAAAGAAACAAAAGTAAGACTGATTTATGGGAGTGACTTTGGACAAGACAATGGGAAAAGTATTCAGAACAAGAACAGGAAGTAAAGAAGTCAAGCCATTTGTAAGAGAATGGGGTCCAATGTTCATGTCATTAGCCATCAATCTTAAAGACAGCTTCACCTATATTTGGAGCTTTGAGAGCCTTGTCTATATTATATGTGTGACTTGTCTTTTCTTGCTATCACCTTAGTCAAAAAAACATGTCCCCCTAATTTTCCATCAAACATTACCTTATAGTTGCATGAATATCAAAGCTAATCATTAATCTTTACATAAAACGTCATATATATATATATATGATTTCAAGAGTCAAATGCAAATTGGACTCTCTTTTGAAAGTCATTATTATTTTTTATTTATTCATAATCTTATACTCTCTATTTCTTTTAATTTTTTAGATAAAATTTTATTTGTATGATTTTAAAATATAAATGAAAGATAATCGTCACATTGCATTTGAAATTAGTTTATATAAATTGATTTTAAATTAATAATAAAGTTAAGGGTATGTCAAGATTTGAAAATTTTCACTCAAATTAATTGGATAAATCATACAATTTGATGATCAAAAGATGCATGAAATATGCTACTTACGTATATCATCATCGCTGAATGGCTTAGAGTCGGCGATCTCGTCGACCGGCACGGTGAAGCCGGTGAAGGAGAAAGACAAGCCCAAGCTAGCACTGGAAGCTCTGCTTAAAGCTGCTCCACTACTGAGATCATCTAAGTCGAACTTCATCTGCGCGCTTCTTGACTTCCTTATGTGTGTATTCTTGCCACCCGAACCACCGCGTCCTGGCGATGCCGCCATCATTAGTCGTTTGCTGGACTTCCTCGACAGGGTCCCACTTCCCTCCGACACTCCTCCAGCAGCCTCATTCGTCGGCGGAGATTTAAACGCTGCCGCCATTGTCTCCAACAATTGGTCGGATTTCGTTCTCACTAAACTGGCAACGCTTGTTTTCTCCATGCTACAATCTTCAAGGAATCAACAAATTATTTGTTAAGCCTACGAGCTAATAAGGATACGTTCATGGAACCATACCTCTTGAAGCATGCATGAACTAGTGTAAGAAGATTATTGTACTATATATATATATATACAATGTAAGAAAAAGGGCTTGAATTAACAAGAAAGAATATGTTGAAATGGAGACAAAATCAGAAACATGGTTGTTGAGCAAAGCCCTATATGAGAAGATCTAGCAAGAGAAAGAAAGAAAGAAAGAAGAGGATGATCATATTATTCATACCTTCTTTTCTTTTCTTTTCTTTTCTTTCTGTGCTGCTGAAACTGAAGGAACTTATGAGAAGATGAAAGTGGGTGATCTCAACCTGAGAAAACACCACAGCCACTACTTATAAGGTGCCATTAAGAGAGGATTCTATCTTATTTGTCCCATAATACCCATGAATTTTATCAAATTTACAACAAAGAACACTTACATAAAAATCCCATGAATGTAAGAAAACAGTGAAAAGAACCAGACCAAATAAGAAGGAAGATAGTAATGATCGTCACCGTACACGTGTTGGGACAGTACTTTCTGTACCTAAAAAAATAGGAAACTTAGAAAATGTAAGGATAAATGATGCTTAACCAGATTGGGAGCATTTGAATAAAGAAGGTACGTAACATAGAGGCACTAGGAGAGGTAATAGGACAGGTTAGGACCTTAAAGTCCTATTCTGAGATGTCCT
>CAOGCB010097195.1:0-14727 GCA_948266635.1 Cnidoscolus chayamansa
TTTTTTTTCCAAATCAAGTTTGCAGTTCTCTTTAATGAATACTGTTGTTAGATTGACATTCCAATGATTGTTAGTATGTTTTTTATTTGGGAGCAGTGTCGAGAGATTTTCTAAAATGACGTAAGAAATTTATCGATACATTCAAAATCTCTTCTGGGATATTTCTTTTTTGCAGCAAAGATTAGAAAAGTGGACTCAGAACTGGACGTATTAGAGATGGTAGATTGGATCTCAGAGTTTCCAGAATGGATAATCCATCGCGTTTACTCGTTCCTGCCCACAAAAGATGTGGCTAAATCCGCCGTTTTATCCAAGAAGTGGAGATCAAAATGGGCTTCATATCCTAACCTGGATCTTGATCAATCTTTATTCGGTGTAGAGCCAGAAATTCCTGGACTACATAGAAGGAAAGCGAAAGAGAATGATAGACTGAATAGAGTAAGAAAACTAAGGAAGAAGTTCGTGGAATATGTGGATGACACCATGCAAAGAGTCTGTGATCAGGAGTTGTGTGTACAGAAATTCAAGCTCCATATGAGCATCCATGAAGAGCATGCTCTTTTGATCGACAAGTGGATCCGTTTAGCCATAAAACAAAGTGTCAGAGAGGTAAATATCCATATACCAATGCCAATGTTTCGTGCACAAGTTTTACCTCGAGAAATCTTTGCTTGCAAATCAATAACCGTTCTGAAGCTATGCTGTTGTGACTTGAGGGCAATCTCAGACAAAGCCATATTTGCTACTATGTTGCCCTCTCTACACAAGTTGTCTCTCAAGAAAGTTTATGTGGATGAATCCACAATCAAAATTTTTTTATTGGGCTGTCCCTCGATTCTGCACTTGAGTTTCAAGAACTGCAAGGGCTTCTTCAATAATCTTTATGTTCCAGGACCCAACAGTTTAAAGATACTGAAGTTAGTTGTGCCAAAAAGGGGATCAAAAGAACTAGCGAGAGTTGGTATTGAAGCACCAAGTCTTCAAAGATTAACTATTAGTGGTGATTCAATGATAACCATTGTAGCTAAGAGTCAGGAACTAAAATCTTTAACCTTGAAAGGGGGAAATATGGTTACGGATCAATTGTTCCATAACCTGATGTCTGAACAGCTCTTTCTCGAAACCTTACATCTGGATAGTTGCAACATGTTGGAAAGGATAAATATATCAAGTCATTGTCTCAAAAGCTTGATAATAAGAGATTGTCGGTATCTGAAGCATTGTGAAATTTTTACTCCAAATTTAGTCTATTTTGAATATGAAGGGAGATTGAGTGCCTTCTCCAGTGGTTTTATCTGTGCCCCATGTCAGTGGAAAGTGAAACTTGAACTAGATTTTGACACCTTATGGTTTTATGATTTAGAGAATTTTCTACGGGGAAATAGAATTAAAGATCTGACACTATCGATCTCTTCTGACGAGGTAATTGACAGCATTTAATGTTTCATATACAAATCCTTGTAAAAAAATTAATGATCTCACCCTCTTCTCTATTTGTTTTGCATATCAAGATTTCATCATATTTTGATGATGATAAGGCTTTAATAATCTCTCCATGTTGCGAGGTGGAACACTTGAGTTTACGAACATATGCACCATACTCAAGTTATAAAGCTATCATGGAAGGCCTATTTTCCATTTGCCAACCTAAGATTCTGTCTGTAGCATGCAGAATGGAGTCTACAAACGAATTTATCAAGGTATGCTACATTAATCAAGAATCATTGCAGCCACAAATCTTTCCTCTTTTTCAAGGTTACTAACGACTCAAGAATTCTTTAGCAGTTTGTATGTGAGAACCTGAAGGACATCAAGGACCCAAGATGCTGCAGGGACAGAGAACAAAAATGTTGGAGACACTACTTAAGGGATGCAAAGATTGAGAGAGTTGAAAGGGCCAAAGAAGATAGTCTGCAAAGCTTGGCTTTCTTAGAGAAGATGCCTCTTCAATGGGATACTCTATTGCCAAAACATGAAGGAGGCGTCGCATATTTTGCTTTAAATTGGAGAACATATGCCTAGTAATAGTGTTAATCACGAATAAGAAAGTTGTCACTCTATTTGAAATTATAGTTAGGGCATTCTTTATCAATGTTTGGGATGATTTCTTAAAGCATTGTTCCTTCAACACAATGTGGGCATGTTCATGCCTTCATATTTCTTGTTTTGGGTATTTTGAAAAAATTTTTTTTATATGATTTGATTCAGTTTACTTCTAAAATTTAAAATTTTTAATGTTTCTATCCGATAGATTTACCAATTATACATTCCTAATTTTAATGATATTAATTTAATTCAATTGGATTTTGAGATTAATTAAAATAATTAAAGAATCATATACATTTTTTCCAATAATTTTCATAACATTTAGGTAGAAATCTAAAATAGGTGCCGGCTTTAAGGAACTGACGTGGCACCATCTCAGCGTTAAATCTCATTTGACTAGTATACGCTGCAATGCAGAGAATCGAAACTGCCAAACTCCTAGGAAACTGGTTGTTTTTCTGCTGCTCCGTTGTAGCCACCTTTCGCTCTTGGAAAATCAAAATATAATAAACACACAGGGATACCGTCATACCCCACCCTTAACAGCCAATTTCTAGGGTTTCTCCGATTGATTTGAGGTTATTATGTATAGAACAGCAGCTTCACGACTTCGAGCTCTCAAGGTCAGTTCTTGAAAACCCTAACTTTCTGTTTGGTTGCCGAGAAAATGTAGGAAGATGAAGTTTGTTGGTAGGTGAAAACTAAGGGAGATATTTTAGTATATTTATTAATTAAAAGGCGTAGATTTGAAGGTTTTAGTTCTTCAGTTTTAAAAGATTTTGTTTTCCTTTGCATTTTATTGGTGAACAAGTAGGTAAGAAATGATATTTGGGTCGCCGCTAGATCCGAATTTATTTTCCATATTTGGGTTTTAATGGGTACTTCTGATATTTGGCTATGAATATTTTGTTTTAGTTGTTTATTTCACGTGTGTTTTGATTTAGCATAATTTAGCACATTTTAGATATGCTTTTTTCTATTTGAATTATATTCGGGGTGCACTATATGCATTTGCTTTTATGTGCTTGAATATTTCTGGCAAGCAAATGAAACGCATAATATTTCTCACACAAGATTGACCTTGTGTACTTCTATGCCAGTGGCTCTTAAATGGAGTGGTGATCAGTTTTGTGTTGGGCGAAAAATGTTAACTTCCCTTTTTCCCCATCTCTGTAAAGAGGATAATTACCTTTATGATAATGTGGAAGTCCGTTCCATGACTTTTGGTTGGCTTTTTACCTCCATAAACAATTTTGAAATATGTTGCATAACAGGGTGGTTACCTATAGTCTTGTATTCTTCTTCTGAAGTATCTTGCATGGTTTATCTGAAAATGGAATCTCTCATTCTTTGTGATTAGAGCCATGTTAGCATTTTGGGGGCCACACGATATGCAACTTCAAGTGCAGTTACTTCTAGGACGTCCTCACCAGGGTTCTTCAGCTGGCTGACCGGAGAACATTCTGCTTCTCTTCCTCCTTTAGACTCTCCAATTCCTGGTGTTTCTCTTCCACTTCCTCTACCAGATTATGTTGAACCAAGCAAGGTTAAGTCAAAGACTCTTGAAAATGGTTTCAGGATTGTCTCAGAAGCATCACCGGTATTCTTGCTATGTTGCAAACTTAATAAGCCTTCTTTATTAATTTCCATTATAACTTGTCATTACAATCAGGTTTCTTGTTCAAATTTCCTAATGAATCTTAATTTGATTGATTAAATAGAATCCTGCGGCCTCTATAGGGTTATATCTTGACTGTGGTTCTATCTATGAGACGCCCATGTCATGTGGGGCCACACACTTGCTTGAACGGATGGCATTCAAGAGCACTAGGAACAGGAGCCACTTGCGCATTGTGAGGGAAGTGGAGGCAATTGGCGGTAGTGTTGCTGCTTCAGCCTCTCGGGAGCAAATAGCTTACACTTTTGATGCTCTTAAGACTCATGTTCCTGAAATGGTTGAATTGCTGGTTGACTCTGTGAGAAATCCTGTCTTCTTGGATTGGGAAGTCAGTGAAGAGGTGGATTTGGAACTTCTTGTTTTTCTACTGAAGTTAATAATGATTAGTATTCCTGATTGTAAACCTGTAGTGGTTCTCTTGAGGCTCTTCTTGGTTTTTCTTTGGACTTATCTTTTTGTAGATTTATACAATGTTGTCCAAGATGCTGCTTTTCTATGAGCAGTTTCATTTTAATGCTATGTTGTTGGAAGGCAACAATTCAGTGTAGTGTCTATTGTTGCCTTCTTGAGTGTCTCCATTTGCTTACTGTTGTCAGGTGTACAAACTTCTTGATTTGTTAATAAGGTAATGTGTTTCTGTACAGCTCAAGAAAATGAAAGATGAGCTCGGACAACTCTCTAACAATCCACAAGGCTTACTCCTGGAGGCAATTCACTCTGCTGGGTATACTGGTGCATTGGCGAATCCTCTTTTGGCTCCTGAATCAGCACTAAACAGATTAGATGGTGTTGTTTTGGAGGAATTTGTATCTGTAAGAACGAATAATCCCTTGAATACTATGTGCAGGCTACTGATTTCTTTATGTGTTCAAATTACCATTATTATTGGATCTGTATTCTTTCACTCATTTAATGCTATTTTTCTCTCAGCTCTATTTTACTTTTGCTTGATCCAGATGATTTTTTAAATTGTAGGAGCATTATACACCTTCGCGAATGGTTCTAGCAGCTTCTGGTGTTGAATTTGAGGAGCTTATATCTGTTGCACAGCCACTACTTTCTGACCTCCCGCGTGTGCAACATCCTGGAGAACCAAAATCTGTGTATGTTGGTGGGGATTATCGTCGCCAAGTTGATACCCCGGTGCATATTTCTTATCATCCCTTGGTTATATATCACTAATCATTTATTCATTTATAAGGTACTTACAACTTCTTTTTCTTTGCTTTTCCTTGTGTTGGTAGATGACACATGTTGCTCTTGCTTTTGAAGTTCCTGGAGGTTGGCATAATGAGAAAGAAGCTATAGTTTTGACTGTTCTTCAGGTATTATATATTTGACCTTGGTTACTCTCTTTATAACCTGCATTTACAGTTTCCTTGGCGTAAAGCACAGTAAATAACAATTCTAGAGTACTGCAGATGCTTATGGGAGGTGGTGGCTCATTCTCTGCTGGGGGACCTGGAAAAGGGATGCACTCACGACTCTGTAAGTCACAACCACCTAACACTTTACTGGTAAATTAACCTCAGTGATATATCTTCATTCAGGTTATGCTTATAACTTTGTCATATGTATTCTCCAACAATGGCCATAGCTCTTTGATTCATTAAACTGCTTAGTTTCTGCAACAGAATTTGCCTCTCTGTTTTTTTCCCTTATGTTTTTTTTTTCTTTCAAAAAACAGATCTCCGAGCCCTGAATGAGTATCAGCAACTCCAAGCTTTTTCTGCATTTAATAGCATCTTCAATAAGACCGGATTGTTTGGCATCTATGCCAGCACTGTAAGTACACTCGCTCAAATAATATAGTTTGATATATGTGTCTGTGTGCATTGTCAACTCTTGTATTCTTTCTAGATATATGCTATTATGTTCAGTTATAGCCTCACTGTACAAAGTTCTTCTGAACGTTCCACTTGAGTAAGATTGAAGGATGTTATAGGTACTCAGGTAAATTATTTTTGTAATTCCTTGGGAACCAGTTGGGTGGGTTTAACTCAACAGAGACACAGTTTGCCATGCAGAAATGTGCACACATTTTGTCTTAAGAGGCACAAAACTTAACCTCATTCCTCACTGACTTAAAACATTAGTGTTAATTTTTTTAATTAAATAATCATTACACCACATATGCATTCATGTATTATTTTTCTCTGCATATGCACTTAAGTTCTTCAATAACGTCTACTATTGCCATTAGATTTGTTCACAAGTTACTGATTTTGTTTTAATTGTATCCATTAGATCTGAGACATGTGCACATGCTAACATTATTTAGATGAAAGGAAAAAATGGGTATAACTTCTTGATTTGGAAGAAAGAGGCTCCTCCTGAGCCTTAAGAACCATTAAATGGTGGCATTTGTACATTTCTCCTCCACTATAAAGCTGCTTAAAATGCTTTTTGATATTCATAGTTTCAAAACCCCATTATTTTAATAGCATTTGGAGTTAAGGGCTCAACAAAAATTTTGCATGTGCACACCCTTGGCCTGTTGGATACTGAAAAAAGAAAGAGAAATTCATGAATCAAATTGATAAAATCAAAGATAAAGATTATAGTACATAATTGAAAAGGTGAGCGAAGTTCAGGATATGTTGGACCATTAGCCCTTATTATTACTATTTGCTGCTGTTTATTTTGGACTATTTCAGGTGAAATCTGTTATTTATCGTTATTGTTACCCTTCATAGATTCTAATGGATGCTACTGACTGTGACAGACCTCAGACTTTGTGCCCAAAGCAGTTGACATAGCAGTTAGAGAATTAACTGCGGTTGCGAAACCTGGAGAAGGTTCCCCTTCATATCTCTTGACATTATTGTACTTTGATTAGCTAATTCTTTAGCAACCACCAAGTTTGTGTCGGAGCTACATTTGTTATCATTTTCAGCTTTTGATTTAATTGTGGCAGTTTCCAAGTTACAACTTGATCGTGCGAAAGAGTCTACAAGATCTGCTGTGCTGATGAATTTGGAATCTCGAGTATGTCTTTTTTCTTTCTTGAATTTCATTGATCTTGTTTCTTAGTGTATTTGTTGCCTTTGGGCCAATGCATTTCTAACTCAGAATAGTGGAGTATTTGTTAAGTTCCTGTGCATGTAGTTCCATGATGGATTCAAAATTATTGAAGTTTATCCACTTCCCCAATTTTCTGTTTGTCTTGGTTTCTTTCTGTTGTTGAGGGCTCTTATAATTGTTTCATGACTATTGTGCAGATGATTGTGACAGAAGATATAGGAAGGCAGTTTTTGACCTATGGAGAAAGGTTTGCTCAAAGACCTTCACCTCAACTTTGGTTATAACATTGCATTTTTCCGATTGATTTTGTATGTTTGCCAGGGCAAACAATGTAAGAATAAGAGATGGATGAATTCAATATTGTAGGTGGAAGTTATGTAAGGGTTTGGGGACTGTTATATTAAAAAGAAAAAGAAAAGGAAAGAAAAACTAGAATGCCTATTTTGCTGAGATAGATAGCGCCTTGATGTCTGCCTTCTTGTTAACATTGATTCATGAAATGGATGTGAAATATCATTTTTACAAGACGACTATCATTCATCCTTTCAGGAAGCCTGTGGAACATTTCTTGAAGGTCTTGGATGAGATCACTGCCAAGGACATTGCTAACATTGCCCAAAAGATGCTCTCTTCACCTCTAACAATGGCGTCCTATGGAGATGGTAATGTCTAGTTTTCTGATAAAAGAACTGGTTTTGTATTAACTGTTATCTGGTTATGATTTATATATATATATATTTTTTTGGTTGGCAGTTGTTAACGTCCCCAGCTACGAGTATGTTAGCAGCAAGTTCCATGCATAAAATGAGCATTGCAGATACTGTTGTGGTGGCATCAAGCGATTACCTTTTTCTTGCACATTGTCGGAATAAGAAAACAATTGAGGGCAGATGATAGCAAATATGACCCATCCAATTCTTTTTGGATTTGACTGATTATTTATTCCAAAACCTGTCTTTTTCTTTCCTTATCATCATAAGGATTTTGGAATTTTGCTTATTCATGTTAATGTTATTTCCAGCTTTTTTTTAGAAGTTCATTTAGCATTATCAAATGAATGTTATATTCAAATTAAATTTGATTTTAATTAATTTTAAATTTAAATTAAATATCAATAAGTTCATACTTTTAATTTATAAAATGAGTTGAATTTTTATCAAATTAAAATTTTAATTTAAAAATAATAATTAAATAAATATATTTATAAGTTAATTTATAAATATTAAAATTTTAATTTTTATTGAATAATTAAGTTGAGTAAGTTAAGTAAATTGCTTTTTAATGTAATAATTATTTAGGTAAGTTTTTAAATTAGTTTAATATTTTAATTTACTATTATTATTTTTATGATAATAGCAGACATTATTAAGATAGATGCAATTGGCGGCCCGAATATACACCTCTTTGAAGCCCAAAACAAAAGCCCACCGCTTCCTTCGCTCGCTCCCTCTTATAAGGCGAGCTTAACTGGGAGAAGCTCGCAAAAACTTTCAGTCGCTCCACAGAGCAGTGTCTTGAGAAAGTAAACAAATATCTGTGCAGGTAAAACTCTTCGTTTTAGATTATATATGAACCACGAAGAACCTGAAACACTTGCTTCTTTTCGACCAGTTTCATGAGATGTTGAAAAAAAAATATATTTATGGGTTTGCGTACGTGCGTGCGTGCGTGTGTTCTGCAGATGGCTTGGCGGGGCAGAGGTCGAGGGCGAGGGAGATTTGGAGGAGGAGGAGGCTTCGGCTATATAAAGCAAGAGCCTTTTGTGGAGTTTCCTGTGAGTTAATATATTGCTTCAAAAAATTCACTTTAAACGAATATCATTGCTTCAAGCCTTGAACACAAAATTTTATACTTATCACTGGAACTGGCAAGCTAAATCTAGATTTTATTTTTACCATTTTAGATAGTTTGGATTTTTATTTTTGCTTAAGTAATTTTGGGTTGATTTGGGATTTGACGAATTTTGAACTACATGTATACTAATTTGTATTTAGTGTTAAATTCGATTAGGAGGTGCTAGAGAAACTAGAGTTAGTGGGGTTCAAATTTTGCTTGAACATAAATACACTAGAGGAGAAAATCATTTACAACTTGTGGTGGTTGATTTATTGTTAAGGGAAATAAAATGCAGTATAAATACTTCTTGTATTATCTACTTTGAGCATATACTTTTGTCCGTATGTTTCCATCGCCATTTAGATTTTTGATCTTGAACATGGTTCTATTCATTCAAAACGTTGTTTATGTTCAATTTGATTGAGAGGTTTTGTGTGCTAACTATAGTTCTGTAACATGAGACTAAAGACTTATTTTATGTGGTTTCGATATGAAACTTGCTCTATGAAAATTGTAGGAAATTGAATTACCGGATCGCAAAGCTGTGAAGGAGGAAAGGGCCCTAGTTGTTGGGAATGCAAAGTTACAAAATTTTTGGAAAAATTCTGCTTATTATCTTGAAGAGACTGTAACAAAAAGTGAGTATGTGACAACTTATCAGTTATTTATTTGTTTATTTATTAATGTTCTGATTCTGAAATAAATAGGTTAATGATAAAAAGGAGATAAATTTCCTACTTAAGTTGAGGATTTGGCTTTTAATAGTTTAAATTCATGATATACTCAAGAAGTTATGGATTCACTGACAGGTGATTATTATCTATGCCTGATGTTACTTCAATCATCATATGCAAATGAACTAGATATAGGCATTTGAGAAAAGAGAATGGAGTTGCTTTCTTCTTGTAAATGTCTAGCACTTGTGCACATTTCTTATTATATTCTCTGTGGATTGCCTGAAGATGTATTAACCTAGATTGATAATGTCTATTTAGATTCACTGCCTCTGATCATTTTGCTACAGTTTAGCATATGTTTGGCGCTCCAATAAGTGGTATCACAAAATAAAGTCTAGAAGATGATTATAGGATTTTGAGTTGCTTTTGTTCTGCATTGCATTGTACATCCACTGTCTTTTGCATTACTTTAAGAGTTGAAGGCCCAAAATGCAGTATGGTCACTTTTTTTCTAACCTGGGCAAAAAGAAAAATAAAAGAAAGCCATTTGAGAAAGCTGCATGGTGAAATGTGTTTCCATAGAGTCATGAACTAAAAAAAGTTCCTTCATAGTAATATTCCTCGCCAGATCACAGCAATGAACTGGTGAACATACCAGTTTGTCATGACTTACATGATTTGTGTTAGAATGAATTGGCAATGGTGATCAGGTTTATAAGTTTTTGTCATTTTCAAATCTTGGTATGTGAGTTTGTTCTGCTATTCTTAATGTCGTTGCAAGACATTTAGTTTCCTTTTCGATTCCTCATTTGCCTTTTTCCTGACCATGGCATCAGACAGTCAGAGCATGGACATAGAAAGATTTTCTGATTGGGGAAAATCGAAGTCCACATCAAAACGTGATAAGCTTAACAATTTTCTACAGCTCACTTCTGTGCATTTTCCTGCAGAACTTATTCAAGGTTTGCTTACTATGTCTTTTACTTCTGTGCCTTCTCTCTCTCTCTCTCTCTCAAACTTCTTTTTACACTTTAACAATTAATGGTGCTTTTAATTGTCACCTTGGATGCTGTTCTGATAGTACAATAATCATTCAGGTGTGAAGACAGATCAGCCAAATCCCAAAAAAGTTCGATGGAACCTCGATTCAGGTCTGATAAGATGGCATGATCAGTCCTTACTTTGTTTAGCTTTAGTTGTTTCTGGATGTTATCATTCTGGTAATGTTTTTTAAATATTCAAGGTATATTTGAACATTGTCCTTTTGGATTTCCTTTGTCAATGTTGACCAAACTTGTACATATTACATACATTCATATGAGATTCTTCATTCTTATTGTTTACCTGTGGTTTTACATAGTTTAGGTGGCCTGTTTAAAGTTTGAAGACTTTCGTCGTCTTAATTAACATATGTTCTATAAAGTACCTGTGCGTTTGTCTGAAACTATCTTACAGCATGCCGCTTTTAATATTTCATGAAATTGATTTGGATTGTGTATTGCAGACCTGAAAAAGTTTGATCTATTTGAGAAGCTTGAACAGAAGTATCAGGTAATATATTCCTAGATTTAAATTTCAACCTATATTATTTGATCAGATATTCTTGTAGCAATTCATGAACACTATCATTGTTTTTCTTTCACCTTTTGGCTTTGTACTTCTAAGTCTGGAGCCTTTTATTATGTCTTCCTTGTGAACTTTGTTCCAACAGATACTTTGTTTTGTGTTTATGCAATATCTTCAGGGACGAGAGGAGAAAGGTGAAAAAGAAAAGAAAGAAGGTGAAGATGAGGAAGAAGATGAAGATGAAGAACTAGATGAAGCTGAGGAAGAATTCAGTGATGATGATTATCTTCAGGTTCACTTGGAAAACCTACGATACTATGATTTTGCTTCACTTTCATCCCCCACACTTCCTAAGCTTCAGATATTTATGATCATTAATTGCACTCGATATCAGTAATCAATAGTTATTCCATGATGGATGTCTAATATCTTGTAATTTTATTCCCTGAGCCCCTCTGGGATGAAGTGTCTTGTTATCTCCGAGAATGACCATTGCAAGTGGGAAATAGACTTACAAAAAGTGAAAACTGTTGAAGAAACTTCTCGTTGAAGTAGATTATCCATGGTAGTAAAAGATTGCACTGAAAATAGGAACAGGATATCTAATTATCCATTATAAGCAAATTTTTTAGGATAACACCATTTAGAATTACTAGGGCAAAGAATTGATACCTGAGGTTCATAATTACATGAACTTCAGATTAACTAATTTGTGGCAGCTTTCTTAAAAAAGACAACAGAAAGAAGCATTGGGATGATGAGTTTGCCATCAGCTTCTTTGGATAGTTGAGCAAATTTTACAGTCTGCCGGCCAGGCAAACACCTAGCATCTTTAATTTAGGAGATGTTAATTCCTTGCTCTAATAGAAGATGGTATGATATTGTTTGGGAATTTCAAATTGTTGAAGTGGATTGTGAACAATTAGATTCTACTTTGAAATTAGTCGATTCATTCATCACTTGAATGCAAAATTGTTTGATAGTCTTTTCTAACAAAATTATATTTTGTCCTTGAACAATAAGAAGTTAGGTTTATCGGAGGGGGACCTTTCTTTTTTCTTTTATGTATGACATTCTACACCTCCATGTTGTTCCTGTTCATGAGAAATTGAATTTTAAACCTGATTTGATTGTAGCAAGATTTTAGCCAAAGCTTTTTTAATCTTGCAGAATGTTGATTTTGATGATGATGAGGACGATTATAACATTGATGATGGCAATGATGGTATGTGATCCTTAAAATTGCTGCTGTACCGGAATTATATCAAACTTGTGTGCAATTTTTCCTGTTTTCTTGGCAAGATGTTTTGAAACAATTAAATAGTTTTCTAATCTTGGAGATGCTAATAGTTTTCTAATGTTGCAGATGAACCTGTGTATTGATGGCATTCAAAGAATGTTCCCTGGCATTTGTCTAACAGCATGATGCAGGTTCTATGAATTTGGAAATATTTTCTGTTATACATCAAATGTCAACCAGGCATTCTTCATATTGGTAAATTTCACCCTTGTTCTTTTTTGGGTAGAAAATGCATAGCAACGACAATGCAGTTGCATGTAATGTCGAGTTAAAGCAAATTTGGAAATGGGAATATACATGATAGTTCTTCACTGTAACCCCATGATAGAGTGATAAGAGTTCATATATTACTTAGATATGAAGACTGGTGCTACAAACTTAAACAAAATACGGAATACACAAGCGCGTATGAAAGGCTAACATCTTTGGTACACGATTGTAAGGAGTTGGTTTATGGACTTTCACCTTCATCGCTAGACAGCACCTCCTACCATGGCTAGAACTATCTTCTTCTGTTGGAGTTTCTAAGACTTAAAAATAACTTGAGAAGAGGGAAAGGCCGTCCCCCATAAATGTTAACGAGTTCTTGCTGTTCTTTTTGAAACAGCCCCAACTGACAAGGAAGTTCAAGTACTCTGAATTGGGTTTGAAATGGTTTATTGTATTTAATAAATGGAGGTGCTTGGTCTTTTGGTTGGTGGAGGATCTGGAAACTCCCATGGAACTCAAAAATCTCTTCTTTTTTTTCTTTTTAATTTTTTTGCTATTTAATGCTTAATCTCTGCTGGAACTGTAATATTAATTTGCCATTTGGAAAAGTATTATTTTAGATATTGAATAGAAAACTATATATATTTTCTCTCTAAATAATAATAATAAATAATTGGATAAATGTGTAATTTATTTTTTTATTTCTAAATTCAATATATATATATTATTTAAAATTTGATATTATTATCTAAAAATATTTAATAATTTAACTAATTATTTAAAAAAAGATTAATTATAATAAAAGTATTATTAGCTGGACAGTGCGTTTATTTATTGATTGATTTTTCAAATTGGATCGGTGTACACACTTACTGTCTGAGTGGGTACACCAAAGGCAGTCCGTGTAACGCAAGGAGAACGTGAACGGCACTCATTCAATCATGTTAAAATGCACGGCCAAGATCCGATCACAAATCAGACACTACCATCATCAATCATACCTCTACCGGACCCACTTAACACCTACTCACACACACTGCGCTATATATACCTCTTTTCTTCGAACCGGAAGATTTCAAGACACATCGTAGAACGAAACCGAAAGCGAAAGCTCATCAAACAAGAAACTACAAATTCAACGGTTAGGATTTGCATATCCAAAATGTCGTGGCAAACATACGTGGATGATCACCTTATGTGTGACATCGACGGCCAGCATCTCACGGCAGCCGCCATCATCGGCCACGATGGCAGCGTGTGGGCCCAGAGCTCTAGCTTCCCTCAGGTCCCTTCTTTCTCTCACTCTACAATTCTATTTTGTCCTAATCTATCTGTTTGTATTATTAGTTTTTGTTTGTTAATTCGTCTAGATTTTGATTAGATCTGGTGTTGCTTTATGCAAACACTATCCTCTTCGATATACTAATCCAATTCCTTGTAGAGGATCTGTGTTTTGGGTTTTTCTGTCCTGTGATTTGACATTAAAATTATTAATTCTACAATGCACGTTTTTTTTTTTCAGTTTAAGCCAGATGAGATTGCTGCCATCATGAAAGATTTTGATGAACCTGGATCCCTTGCACCAACTGGTTTGCATCTTGGGGGCACAAAGTACATGGTTATCCAGGGGGAGCCCGGAGCTGTGATTCGTGGAAAGAAGGTATTTACTTGTTTAGATGATTAAGTTCGTTGTACTACTGTCGTTTTTATCTGTTGGTCTACATTTAGTATGAATTATGTGGGAGTTGCCTGACATCGTATCTCATTTACTTTATAAGACGCTTAAAAATTACATAATACTGGTGTCAAACACGGTATAAGGGCATTACAATTGTCTGCATGTAAAAGTCCGTTTTCTCCCTGATTATTTAAGATTATTAAAATTGACAATGATTTTGTAGGGACATGCTGTGAAAGCAAGTAAGCTTTGTGAATGCATCTTTATTATGATTATGGGCCGTCTTTAACATCTTTTGGCTTTCAAATTTATAGCTTGACGTGTATGGACCTGTTATTGATGCTGTCACATGTAGATCTTTGGTATGGATCTTAAAATCCCACTTGTTTTTAGGCAAATAAGATAAGGGTTTAGAGTTTCTACTTTTGACCATCCCTAACGACCTTCTATCTTTTTAATTCGAACTGGACTCCTTAATTACTTTGGTCATAGATGATTGGTCCCTTTAATTAGCGCCTACGCAGTAGAGCTAGAAAACATGTATGACAAGTTGCTTTTGCTTTTGCTTTTAATAAAGTTTAGTTCACAAAGTCTTCCTAGTTATTTTGTCCCAAATACATTATGGGATGTGTCATCTAAATCTTAATCTGCTTTGATGTCCATTTGTTTAGACGGTCAACTTTGCTTACTATTTCTGTGTAGCATGCTAGGA
>CAOGCB010097236.1:0-12790 GCA_948266635.1 Cnidoscolus chayamansa
GTCGAAGACCAAATGCCAGAAGTGGAATTTCTTGATGAAGACTTATTGAATTTGGAAAATGAAGTCTGGGAAATGTACTTTGATGGAGCTTCAAACTACCATGGAAATGGGGTTGGAGTCGTGTTCAAAACTCCTTGTGGAGAATATGTTCCAATCATATTCAAGTTGGATTTCGACTGCACCAACAATGAAGCCAAGTATGAAGCTTGCATTAAGGGGTTAGAAGCAGCCCTGGAGAAGGATATAAAAATCCTCAAGTTTTACGGGGATTCCAACTTGATAGTCTCTCAAGCATTAAGAAAATGGAAAATCAAGGAAGAATGTTTGGTTCCTTACCTATAGCACTTGGATGAATTGGCTCAGCAATTCGAGGATTTATCATTCCACTACTTGCCCCGAGCAAAGAACCAGTTTGCTGATGCTCTTGCCACTTTAGCCTCCATGGTCAATGTAGAGGGAAACCAAATCATTCAACCTCTGACAGTTCGGCTACAGAAATAGTCGGCTCACATCATGAACTTGGTTGACGACAAGCCATGGTTCTGGGACATACAGAATTATCTTTAGAACGAGGCTTATCTAGAAGGATCCTCAAAGACTGATCAACGAACATTGAGACAGTTCGCATCTCAATATTTCCTTACTGGGGGAGTGCTGTATAAAAGGAGTTGGAACGGTTTGCATTTAAGGTGCGTTGATGAGGGAGAAGCTCAAACCATTATGGATTCCTTACACAATGGGGAGTCTGGTCTGCACATGCACGAGGTAGCCCTGGCTCGAAAAATTATGAACCTGGGTTATTATTGGTCAACTATGAATGTATATTATGTGAGGCACTTGCAGAAGTGACACAAGTGTCAGATTTTTGCTAAGCTGCAAAAGCAGCCTCCGGTCAATTTGAATCCCATTGCTTCACCCTCGCCTTTCGTAACATGGGGGATAGACGTGATTGGAAAGATTCAGCCAAAGGCTTCTAATGGCCACCAATTCATCCTGGTCACTGTGGATTATTTCACTAAGTGGATTGAGGCAGCCTCCTATTCAGTTCTAAATGCCAAGAAGGCAGCACAGTTTGTTCGTACCAACATCCTTTGTCAGTATGGAACACCATTTTAGATCATCACTGATAACGGGTCTCACTTTCAAAGGGAGTTTTCTGATTTGCTGAAGGGAAAGAAGATTCAGCATCACAGGTCCTCACCTTATCAGCCACAAACAAATGGGGCTGTGGAGGCTATAAACAAGGCTATAAAAGTCATTTTGCAGAAGACAGTTCAAAAGCACAAAGCTTGGCATGAACAATTATCGAATGCTCTGTAGGGATACAAGACTTCAATCAGAACACCTACCAGGGCAACTCCGTTTTCTTTAGTATATGGTACGGAAGCAGTACTGCTTGTTGAACTGTAAGTTCAGTCGGCAAGAATCATTCGGAAAAGCCAAATCAGCAAAGTAGATTGGGTTAAGAATTACCATCTTCAACTCCTGGGTATTGATGAGAGGAGATTACAAGCAATCCATCAAACCCAAATTTACCAAAGAAGAATGGCTAGACACTTCAACAAAAAGGTCAAAGACTGCAAGTTAGAAGAAGGTTGGTTGGTTCTGAAAGAAATTAGACAACCAGTCATAGATCGTCGTGGGAAGTTTTGCCCTCTTTGGGCTGGACACTACATTCTAAAGAAGATACTTCCCGGCGGAGCCGTCACTTTAACAGATCTGGATAGTTTGGAATTTGTAAACCCATGCAATCTGGATCAGCTTAAAAAGTACTACATATGAAATTACTCCTTGTGATTTCTATCTATGGAAGAACTACGAAGACCTGATTCTCCCATGAAATGTGAAGGAAGTTAAAAATTATGGAGATACGTAGGAAGCCCAGGAGGGGCCCGGTCTAAATAAAAACATTCATTATTTTCTTTGCCAAAAAAAAGAAAAGAAACGAATAAAAAAGCTAAGACGAAAACCCGAAAGGGCAGCTTAAGCAAGAAATAAGCCCGCTAGGCTGAAAACCCGAAAGAACGACTTAGGAAAAAATTAGAGAAAAAAGAAGATAAGATAAGAGATGCTTGGAAAGATAAAGATAAAAAAAATCATCATTCATAAGTCCAAAAAGAATGTAACCTTCCAAAATTCAAAAAGAGTCAAAGTCCATCAAATAAAAAACAAAAGTCTGAAAAATCCCTAGAGTCTAGTCTAAACTAAGTCTCTCTATGTCTGCGTGGAGCAACATCGTCCGTGTCCTCTCCAGGTCCCGAAGTCTCACTTACCTCTTTGGGAGCTAAAACAATCTCCTCACCCGTTTCTTCAACTGTGTCAGTCCATCCCTCTAACTCACTCAGCAGTGCGTTCCTACTAATCTTTTCTGTGGGCCACACTTCAGCAATAAAATCAGGCTCGGTACTCAGGAGAAATCCGAACATCTGAAGGATCAGGTAAAGGACTCACCATATGTCGATCTCTGACCCATGTGCCAAGCACAACATGAGTTACTCCCGCAGTGATGCGAGGAGAATCAGTAAGGCCATCTAGAAACAGAACAATATGGTCAATCCTCATCTGCCGAAGAACCCGCGAAGCGCTATACCAAGTATAGTGAGTTAAGCCTAGTAGATAAACCTGGGTGTGCTTTAGATTAGCATGAATAAAGCTAGTGGTGTTGTACCAAGGAATGTACCACTTAAGCTCATTTGGACCCAATTCAACCAGCCAGGAGATCCAGTCGTTGACAGAATGTCTAGCAATCAAAATTCTCCTCATCCTATACTGAGAAGGGTTGTATGGAATAGTGGCAGGAATAGCAACTGCCTGAAGGTGATCTTTCAGCCAGACCTGAAAATAAATCGTTTTCATTTCTAGGGGGAGGTGGCAAGAAATATGAAAAAATAAAGTAACAAAGGAAAGTACTAACCTGAAGGATGACGGGAGAGATTGTCCATTCCTCATGGCCTAAAGCAGCTCGATCTAAACTCCGAATGGTCTCGGCGAGAACAATACTGCCATCAACTCTCCTTGTGGATCTGGAAGGTCTAGGAAAAGGGCCTGCAGTCTGAGAAGAAGGACCTGCAGCTTGGGAGGAGGAGGTACCTGGAGGCTGAGGGCGAAGAGCCCGAAAAGGAGGAATATTGGAAAAGGGAGTCTAAGATCTGGAAGCTCGGGTGCGCGGACTTCTCAGAAGGTCGTCCAGCCTGTTTCCAATATGAGGCATCAGAGACCGGCTGCAGAAATTATCATAATCCCCAGCTATGGTCAGCTCCATGCAGGGAATCCCCTCTTGATGTTGAGGAGTTAGCACCATACGGACTCTAGCCCGCATATCCTCGGGAGGTGTCATAGGGACAAGCTGGGACCCTCAAACCTAAAAACACACTCTCTCCCCAAGGTAATATCTCCGGTAGATGGGATGCTTAAAGACAAACCGGAGCCCGGCCAGTATGTTGGACCTCTCAAAGCGGGGATCCATATGAATCCAATCTTGAAGACGGGCAGACATTGCTCCAACTTCAACCTACAAATATAAAATGATGTGTCAGTTAATCCTTTTTTCTAGCATATTCATACAACAAGGAAGTTTACCTGCGCGAATGAACATGTGTCAAAATGCCTCCTCATTTCAGTTAGTGAACGTTTAGGTCCAGGCTGGAGGTTCGTCTTGTACCATCTCCAGGTTAATGGATGGAGGCCCTATGCCGGCTGAATGAGCTCAGGGCGGGCAAATGGAAAATACTCGTAAGCCCAAGTCTGCAAAAAGAAAGCACACAGTCAGATTGTGAGGTAATGGAAAGACAAGGAAAAAGGAAAAGGGGAATGTTCTTCACGCTGCGGCTAAGGCAGGACATGTCATCATACATCTTGGCCATGATCAAATCGGCCCAATCATAAGTCGCCAACTGAGTTAAATCTTCTAGGCTCTTCAAAACACCCGGGTTAAACTGATCTTTCCCGTTCGACCAACAAGATCCTGAAAGCAATAGCAATAAGGTGAACCGGGCTGCTTGTTGAGGCGTAACATCACCAACGTTGTATCAGGCATAATACTGCACGGCCTGAGTGATCAAAAAATGCATGGGGACGCTCCGGCGTGGTGAATGAGCGGAAGGAGCAATATCCCGGGGCATGTCAATCCCCACTAACTCGATCATACGGCTAGATGGGATGTCAATCCTCCAATACTGGTAGGTCTGCACCTCTCAAGTCCCAAATGGAATGCCTGTAATGAAGGAAAAGTCGATGGGGGGGGGGTCAAGGTCAACTCTCCCCACGAAAAGTGAAAAGTATTGGTGGTATCCCACCATCTTTCAGCTATGGCATAGAGTAGGCCCTTGTGATTGACTCAACCCACGTTGAAATGCCTCAAATGTTGTAAGTATGAAGGAGCAATGACTGCCCCCACCGGGTTATTTTCATCTAATATGTCATGTGGGATCATAGACACAGCAGGCCCGCTAACATCTAGCTTAATGACGGGATCCTGAGACAAAGTCTTTCTAAATATTATTTCTGGTTCCTTACTAGAAATCTACATTTTTTTTCAAATAATGACCCTAAAGCATGCATACTAAAAAAAAAAACAAAGCAATAACAAAAGTGGAAAGCACTTACTCGGGCATATTCCTGTACATCGACACATGAGTATCGGCATCTGCTATAAGCGTCAGGGTCCCCAGAAGCTCCTCCAGTTCTTCATAGTAGTCAGATATGTCGATGGGTGCTAAAAGAGACATCCTTGATCTAAGTTTGGGAGAGAATCTCCAAGAAGTTGAAAATGAAAAATGGGAATGAAATGATGGAAATGAAAGAAATCAAGGCTATTTATAGAAAATGGCCAAAACGCTGGTCCAAACCCTCGAACTCAAAATTCGCTATCTAGACAGCCACTGGCTTCCATAAATCATTTTTTTGCTTGCCAGTGGGGGGCAACTGTGAATACTCGAATTTGAGGCTCAGAAAGCCTGTTTCCCCAGACTACAAACAGTCCGACCGGACTAGGAGCCTGATGGAAAACTGTCCCGGAACTATGCCAAAATGGTACTAGGAATGTCCGGAATGTCACGAGGGACCCGAAGGTATCCTCGGAATAATTTTTGAAAGTACAGAACTCCTAAAAAAAGAGAAAAAATAGAAAAAACTGTTGGTACCGGTGCCCCAGGCCGTCGAAAATGCCATTTTTTCCCTATAAATAGCGGCCTCCAGCTCCATTCCAAAACATCGCTTGTATTGATAAGCTTTCTCTTCTCCCTCTGCTTTTAAGCAATTCTTTGGTAATTTACTTGCTGCTTGTGTTGACGAGCGATCTCTTCTTTGCCCCCTCGCTCCTTACGATTCTTTTAAAAGCTTTATGCATTCATCTTGCATTAAATTACTTGTGTTTGATCACTTTGGCAAAAATAATTCACTTTAGCGTTGTTGGAAAACCGACAAATTGAGGCTCCGAAGCGGAAGACATCTCCCACCGGTATGAAATCAAAACTCTAACACTTTCTTCAATTAGAACATGCATGAAGCATCATAATTACAATTTGGTCCCTAAGGCCCATAAATTACAATTTGGCTCATAAGGCCCAAAAATTATAATTTGGCCCATAAGGCCCAAAAATTACAACTTGGCCCCTAAGGCCCAGAAATTACAATTTGGCTCTAAAGGCCCAGAAATTACAAATTTTCCCTAAGGCCCGAAAATTTCCAATTTGGCCCTAAAGGACCATAAATTACAATTTAGCCCATAAGGCTCAAAAATTACAATTTGGCCCAAAGGCTCAAAAATCCCCAATTTGGCACCAAAGGCCCATAAATTACAATTTGCCCCTAAGGCTTAAAAAAACTTACCAATTTGGCAACAAATGCCCAAAAAAATAACATTTTGGCACCAAGTGCCCAAACAACCCAATTTTGGTACTAAATACCCCTAAAATTAAAGCCCTTTAAAAGGCAATTCGAACTACGTCGACTTTGATCCCTTATTCAAATAATGGTACGTAGGCATGTTTGGGACCTAACCCCAAATAGCAAGTCCAAATCACTGAAACACTTTTCCTAGTTTAAGGCCTTGCATTTCAATGCATTTAAAAGGTTAGTTAAAAGTATGACATAGTCTCCGAATCCTCCTCGGGTTCGCAGATTGTGCCTTAATCAATTGGGCTGATTAATCTAGAAATTAGGTTAATTAACTAAAATCGGAGTCATAAGGTTTTTTTTTCTGGTTTTCCCTAAAGTAAATAAACAAGGTGGCGACTCACACACATCCACGTGCATTCAGCCCTGTCACACGACATTTATTCATTTTATGCTTTCGGGGAGGGGTTCACAATCTTATTTCACAAGAAAATTTATATATGTGCTAAGATATGAACCTCTTGATTTACCACTAATTATAGGTTTAGAAGACAATTATGGATCCACTAACCTATATGGCAGAACACAACTCGAGCAAAGCGAACAACATCGCCAATTGGATGTTTACAGGAACTATGTTAAATAAAGTAAACATAAATAAAATTGATAATGAAATAGATAAAGAAATCAGATAAGAACAATTAAACCTCTGAAGTAGAATAAATTGAAATCTTGATTAGCTTCCAACCGAAATAAAAAGCATTTAGGTGATGATGGCCATTAGAAATAGTAAGAAAAATAAAGAGAAAAATACTCTGAAAACTACTTGTGTGTTGTTCCTTTAGTTGCCTTGTCTATTTATAAGAAAAATCCTGTAACAACCCATACTATCTTATAGATTAGGGATACAAATACAAATAATTTATTTTTATCCTAATCTACTAAAATCGTGGCTGCAAAGTATTTGATATTCATGCTTCTTCCAATGATGTTCAAATTTTAATTCAATTGCTTCTATCTTAATTGATTTGTAATTCCTACTTTGTTGTGCCCATAATGATTATGCCCATAATTCCAGCACCGTGAAATCATCATCTTTTCAAATTCAACCTATTAAAATTCAAACTTGTCAGTAGAACAAGTGTTTTCAAACTAATTTACCAAAATTAAACCCACATTAATCACATAAAAACAACAAAAAAATGCCAATTAACAAATCCTCGACACTTGCTTTGTGTTCGTCCTTAAACACACTATTTATTAACTTTTCATAGGATGGTCTAAATTTTATCTCTACTCATAGTTCTTAGGAATAATAATTAGAATAGTTCAAATTAATATGCAAAAGACAACTAGCATAGCTAACACATTCTCATCCATTCATATAAAGTATAGCAAAGTCCCAACAAAATTCCCTTAAATGAGGAATGCAATAGTTCTTATTATAATGAGAATGCAAATATTAAAAATACTTCTTCACAGCAAAATTCAACCTAACTTCATCAAACATTTCACACAATTTATATTTGTGCCAAATTGGTAGAGAATTCAGGAGCATTTTTGTGTTTTCTTCTCTTTTTTTTTCCAAATATTCATGCTTATTATTTGTAGATGAACCTATTTCGAGCCTTTTATTGGCCTATGCGAGGGTTTGCTCTCCCAACATTGATCTTCTCCATTCACAAAGACAACTTAAGGGAACACAAGTCTAAACCACTTACTCCGATCAATGATGGTCATCAATTTGTGGCATATTGTGAACTATTTTACAGCCTTAAAGTGTGTTTAGTTCTCCCAACACCAACCTTTTCCATTCACAAAGGTTGCTTAAGGGATATAATGTTGTACCGCTTATATAGATTGATATTGGTAAACCACTGAAAGCATCCATTTTTCTCTTTTTTATTAACTCATGGCCCTCAAATCAACTAACGTCCATACATTAAAATTCAATTTTAGAACATGGAAAGTCAAGACAAAATCTCATAGTGTATTAGCAATCATGCATAAATTTGTTTTTTAAGTAAGTAAGTGCATCCATCCTTAAGTTAAAAGTTGCTTAAACTTGTTATATTATATATGAATCAACAGAGAAAATATTTTCATGCTAGTTATTTAAAGTATATCAACTTGAACCAATGAAATTAAAATTCCATCAAACTAAGATAGCAAAGAAAATTTTAGAGAATCCTAATGGAAAAAAGATAAAATAGAGAACCTGATGCAAACCCTAGATATTGATCTAAGACCCAACGATCAAAGAAGGTTCCAAGCCCTAGAATGGGAATTGAATCACGAAAATATACGTAACCCGACCCCAATCGAACTTGTCAATTAGAACTAAAGTTATCAAGGTTGATTCCTCCAAGAGTTAGATGAAGAAATCTAGGAGAGTTCTATTAGCAAGAACCAAAGGAAAGAGAGAAATCTCTCAATTGAAATATCATAAAAAATAACTTAATTTCATTCAACTGTCAAACAAGGTATTTATAGACATCTTGACTTGTCCTACTACATAAGTTGGATGCCTAAATATACATACGGTCGGCTTTGGAAATGTAAGAAACAAAATAACATGCAAACAATTAAAGGCTGGCATGAAGTTCGGCGGCTTAGGAATGAAGGTTGGCGGCCTTTATTGACAGCCTTCAACTTCAAGGCTTACTTTAACTTCAAGGTTGGCGGCCTAAAAAATAAAGGATGGCAGCCTAAAAATAAAGTATGGAGGCCTTTAAATAAAGGATGGTGGCTTTTATGGTCGGCCTACTTTGGTGATGGGCGACCTTCCCTTTTTAAACGCCGTCGTTCCAATGTCGATGTCTTCCACTTCGTCCCGACTTTGATATGTGATATTCTTGAGCTTAGGACTCGTGTTAGAGTTGTGTTTGATCACCTCTTGCTCTTGAAGTTTCATAATCAAACTTTGCAACTCCTCTTCCATTTGCTTAGTCCGTGATCATGTCATAGGACCCCCGATACCTTGTAACAGATCATTGACATTGGCTTTGTCTGACTCCTGAGTGTCAGATGTCTCTTGATCTCTATCATTCCCTCCATCCTCGAAAAGATTCATCCTCGAATCTGCTGCATCATATAAAGAAAGATATGAAACATTAAAATTATTGCTTATATTACCATAATGACTCGGTAGATCCAATTTGTAAGCATTGTTGTTGATGCGCTCCAACACTTGAAAAGGTCTATCTCCTCTATGATGTAATTTGGATTTCATTATGTAGCAATCTTGTCCCTCCTCAGATGTAGCCAAACCCAGTCTCCAGGCTGAGAAGCAAACTTTACATGACCCTTGCTAGCTTGTCGAGCATATTGTGCATCCGTCTTCACAATTTTAGCTCGAACCTTGGCATGTGTTTCTCTATCTAACTCTGCCTTTCTCTTTCCATCAACATCAACAAATCCATTAGAAGGCAAAGGTAAAATATTCAAGGGATTCAAAGGAATAAATCCATATGTAATCTCAATAGATGAATGTGCAGTAGTAGAATGTACAGTCCCATTGTATGCAAATTCAACATGCGGTAAGCAAATGACGATGAATCTAGGTGTGCCATGCAACCGTACAATTTCTTTAAAGAATAACACAGCAAACCTTTTGTTCAACTTACCTTAGGTTTTTGAAAACTTCAAACTCTCTTGGCCTGTATGGATAATGAACTCCTTAGGAAACAAGTCAGTAAATCCTTGCAAAAAAGAAACAATAACTACAGGCAAAGAAGTGTTAAGATGGTCAGTGGAAAAATAAATATCCTTGTACATCAGTACAAGTAAATGTTGTTTGGCCCTCAAGGCTCTTTTAATCTCACTTGCCTCACCAATTGCACTCGTGTTTCCCTCCAATTCTTTTCTCTTATGGCTCACAAGTGTATTTTTACCACTCTCTGACACAATCTCACTAACCTTCAATTCTTTCCTCTCATGGCTCATAAGTGTATTTTTGCCACTTTTGGTCACAATCTCACTATTCTTTTCTTTGTCACTTTGGTGTTTCCCTTGCTCTCTAAACTCTCTAGCAATCTTCAACTGATCCTCGCTAGCCTCAAAAGGAGTGAGAGGTGTCAAAGTCACTTGTCTTCTGTTCAGAACAAAGGAATACCAGTTATAATATCCATCATGGGTAACTTTCCTGTTGAACTGCCAGGGTTGTCCCAGCAATATGTGGCAAGTCTGCAAAGGTACCACATCACATAATACCTCATCCTAGTGTTTTCCTATAGAGAAAAAAATTAGTACCCTTTTGGTCACCTTAACCTCCCCACAATCTCTCAACCACTGCGACTTATATGGTTGACTATGCTTTCAATTTTCAGGCTCAATTTATCAACCAATAACGTGCTAACAAAATTTGTACAGCTCCCAGTATCTATAATCAAACTACACGCCTTATTATTCACATGGCATCTGGTTTGAAAAATGTGCTCCCGCCGTATTTCATCTCCCTCACTCTTAGGTTGAGTATTATGTATCCGTCTGGTAACAAGAAATTCCCTTTTTTCAGGACTCTCTATATCCACAACTCTGCAATATTCTAATGGAGGTATGTTATCTTCATTCTTCAATGTCATTCCCCTCCTTGGGTGCCTCTCAACTCTGCGACCCATTGAAGTACTAGTTATGGGCTCCCTATTTTTCTCCATTTTATCCAAACTTTGATGGACCGGTTCTAACTAAGCCCTCATCATTTTTCTCATCTCACCCAACAATGAATCAAACATCAGCTTATTGTCAAATAAACTTTGATCGGACATGTTGCTGCAACATAGAACGTTAGTAATAACAGGATAAAATAATGGCCTCACAAGTCACTTCCTCGTGTGTTTCCACTTAAAGATGAAAAACAATTCTCTCGTGTGTCACACAATTTTGGCTATCTCTCAATAATAATCTCACCACTCTACTTTTCCTTTGTAAGTTCTTGTTCTAAAACTAACCCAAATGAAATTTCTTCAAGTAAGCTATTAAGATTAAACAAAATCTCAACTCATAATTCTAATGACAGTAAAAGACTATAAGAATAAGGACTCTAAACGAATGACGAATGAACGTAACGGAAAAACAACAAACTCAAAACAAATAATTCAAACAGAACAAAAACAATGATGAATTCAATGATTAATCAAGCAAAATGAAAACAATGAACTCGATGATTAATCAAACAAAATAAATGAAATTTCATAAGACTCAATCGATTTTCCATAAACTCTTGTCAATGAAACTCAGTCGAAATTTTTTTTATTCGATTTCCTTTTCTCTTTTTTTTGTACGATCTCTTTTCTTCTCCCCTTTTTCTTATATGAGTTTTCCTTGCTTCTTTTTTTTTAATTTTTTTAACGAGAAACAAACAGATTTAACTTTTGAAATTTGCAATTTAGAGATCAAACTCCTTAAAATAGAATTTTACGGCAGGTGTAATTGAGAAAATCGAAACACTTTTGATTCCAATTGAACAATGGGATTAAAAACAATGGCAAAAGTATATATTAGGATTTTTATTGCCGAATTGAAGAACAATGGAAAATCACAAAGTAACTTGTGATCAAACAATCCAAAAGTGATGAATCAAAGATAAAATCTAGCAAAAATATGAACAAAGATAGAAAAATACTCGATTCAATGAACCACATGCTCTGATACCAAATGATGCAAACTAGATATTGATCTAAGACCCAACAATCAAAGAAGGTTCTAAGCCCTAGAATCGAAATTGAATTACGAAAATATACATAAACCGACCCCAATCGAACCTGTCAATTAGAACCAAAGTTATCAAGGTTGATTCCTCCAAGAGTTAGATGAAGAAATCTAGAAGAGTTCTATTAGCAAGAACCAAAGGACAGAGAGAAATATCTCAATTGAAATATCATAAAAAATAACGTAATTTCGTTGAGCTGTCAAATAAGGTATTTATAGACATCCTGACTCGTCCTACTACATAAGCTGGTGGCCTAAATATACATACGGTTGGCTTTGGAAATGTAAGAAAAAAAAATAATGCGCAAACAATTAAAAGCTGGCATGAAGGCCAATGGCTTAGGAATGAAGGCTGGCGACCTTCTTTTTAAGGCCGGCAGACTTCTTTTTCAAGGCTGGCAGACTTTATGGGCGGCCTTCAACTTCAGGGCTTGCTTTAACTTCAAGGATGGCGACCTAAAAATAAAGGATGGCAGCCTTTATGGCCGGCCTACTTTGGTGATGGGCGACCTTCCCTTCTTGAATTCCATCATTCCAATGTCGATGTCTTCCACTTCATCCCCACTTTGATATATGATATTCTTGGGCTGAGGACTTGTGTTAGAGTTGTGTTTGATCACCTCTTGCTCTTGAAGTTCTATAATCAAACCTTGCAATGCCTCTTCCATTCGCTTAATCCGTGATCATGTCATAGGATCCCTGATACCTTATAATGGATCATTGGCATTGACTTTGTCTGACTCCTGAGTGTCGGATGTCTCTTGATCTCTATCAGAACCAAAAAGGGCAAGTGATACCGAATTAGAGCTAATCCTAAATCAGGCTATATATAGCTACCATAAAAAATTGCAAAGCAAATCAATTCCCCTCCCCCACACTTATTTCACACATTGTCCTCAATGTGTTCATAAGCAAAATAAGCAAAGAATAGAAATCAATATCAAAGGGAGAAGAGGACTTACCTATTTAATATGAAGGTGTGTGTCATGACCTGATTTAGGGCCTAGGAGTTTAGGCACCTAAACTAGTGAGATTAACAAGAAATGAATTTATTAAGGTAAGAAATAGAATTTAGGAGTGGAAATAAGGATAGAAAATGAATTGGAAAGGAAGATAAGAAAGTAAGTTGAGAAATGGAATTAAGGAAGAAATGAAGGAAATGAGTAGATTAAGTACAAATTGAATTTAAGAAGTAGAAATAAAGAAAAGAAATGAAAATAAAAGAAAATGAAATAGAAAAGAAAAG
>CAOGCB010097654.1:0-10004 GCA_948266635.1 Cnidoscolus chayamansa
AGAATGGAGCTGGAGGCTGCTTTTTATAGGCAAAAATCGAGTTTTTGGCGGCTTAGGGCGCCATTTTGGCGGCCCGGGCCGCCCGTCTGGTGCCCTGGGGCGCTGGGTGGCGCCCAGGGGCGCCAGGGCTTTTGGGTGCCCTGGGGCGCCAGACTTTGGCGCCCTAGGGCGCCATACGGCGCCCTGGGGCGCCTACTTCTTGGCGCCTGAGGGCGCCACCTGGTATGGCGCCCTGGGGCGCCGCTTTGGCGGCCCAACTGCCGAGGTGGGGTATTTTTTCCGTCTTTTTGCATTTTTCGAGAGTTTTATACTTCCAAAAATTATTCCGAGGATACCTTTGGGTTCGTTGTAATTTTTCGGTCATTTCTAGTACCACTTTGGTATATTTCCGGAACCTTTTTCGAAAGACCTCCGGTCTGGTCGGGCTGTTTGACTTTTTTGCTCGGTTTTCGTTCCAAGGCTTTTTTATGGGTTCCGTACCTCTAAAAATTATTCCGAAGATACCTTTCGGTCCCTCACGACGTTTTGGCGAGAATGGTCCGAATCGCCGGCGGCTGATGACTTTATGTCGGGTGTTGAGCTAGCTGGGCCGTTTTACAGTCCGTGAAAATGGGCTTTCTGAATCTCAAAATTCGAGTATTCACAGTTCCAGTATAACCACAACCAACTATAGAACTAGTTGCCTCACAGCCATAACCACCTAGGGCATCTTTGAGGAGTAGTAGCAAGAAAAAGATGACATACTACCTGAAATTGGATGCCTTCAAGTATAGAGAGGGAGCGATCCATTTGAGTATATTAAGGCAGTCAAAATAATTACAGATGAACTGGGGGCAGACAATAGTAGATCAATATAGATGGTTAGATTCACACTCTTATGCAAAAAGGCAAAGGAGTGGTACAAATTTTACATAGAGCCCAGGGTAGAGTAGATGACTTGGGAATGGTTTTCTGCTGAATTTA
The DNA here is from genome assembly GCA_948266635.1 of Cnidoscolus chayamansa. Classification (NCBI taxonomy): domain Eukaryota; kingdom Viridiplantae; phylum Streptophyta; class Magnoliopsida; order Malpighiales; family Euphorbiaceae; genus Cnidoscolus; species Cnidoscolus chayamansa. The sequence goes on from CAOGCB010097654.1 coordinate 964, forward strand.
TAAAGTAGCCATTCCTAGACAGTTCAAGGGAATTGAAGATGCTAGAGTTTGAGTAGCTTTGGCAAACTGATGAGAAGAGCGTTAATGAGTATACAGACCGGTTCACCGATCTACTTCAATATGTGGGTTAGGCATACGACACAGAAAGAAAGAAAGCCAGAAGGTATGCTATGAAACTTCATAGCATGTACTCATCACTGATCATGGTAACAGAGAGGGAAAGTTTCCATGCCATAGTTGATGTTGCCAGAAGGATGGAGGCGAGTGCAATTATCAAGGGAGTAGTATCACCTCGATCGAGACACCATCGAACATTAGCAGTTCCTAGGGCTACAGATGTAGGGAGGCTCAATCTCACTTCTCTTGCAGTTGCAACTTTAGGAGAACAGAGAGAAAATAAAAGTTCCAAGAAGAAGAAGAATAGGTTCTAGAGTAAGGTCAAGTTAGGGCTTAGAATGGGAAAGGGATTGAGTTTAGAGTTGAGTCGATCCACTTATGCTAGATGTGGGAAGCCGCATAAGTGTTCGTGCAGGTTCGGGACTACAACATGTTAAAGATGTGGCCAAGAGGGTCATTTCTCTAGAGAATGTCCCAACATGATAGGACAAGCACAGATACAACAGACGGGTACGAGCAGTGTTGCTCAACCGGCTGCTAGGCCGAGTTCTGCAATGGCTCCACAAGGCTGAGGTTAGGGAGATCGAGGAGCAGGCTTCTCAAGGGCTCAATCTGGAGGGCCTATGGCACCAACTAGAATATTCACCATGATATAACAGGAGGCACAGTGATATCAGATACACTTCTGATTGGTTGTACTCATTTTCATGTTTTGCTAGATTCAAGTGCTTCTCACTTGTTTATCTTACTGAGGGCAGTGAGCACTATCAGGTTGATTGCTGCTCCAATAGAATGTCCATTATATGTTAGTGGACCCAGATGTGATCCGACATTAGTAGAGATGAGTTGTCAGTGTTGTCCAGTTTTCATTTAGGGTAGGTGCCTTCCAGCAGACCTAGTGGTGTTCAATTTGACAGATTTCAATGTCATACTAGGTATGGACTAGCTATGACTACATGATGTTATCTTGGATTGCAAGAACAAGGTAGTCAGGTTTAGAGGACCGGATGGATCATACGTCACGTTTCAAGGGGACACCATAGGTATGCCCATCGGTTTGATATCTTCTATGTAGGTGCATAGATTGCTTAGGAAGAGGTGCTAGGGATTTATAGTCTATGTTAGAACAACATATCAGAACGTGAGAGAGATATAGTTAGTGACAGTAGTGAAGGAGTTTCTCGATGTATTCCCTGCAGACCTTACAGGTTTTTCACCTGACAACGAGATAAAGTTTGAGATAGAATTATTATCGGGTGTCAGACCTATCTCTATCTCGCCCTACAGGATGTCTCTTACAAATTTGAAAGAGTTAAAGACACAGTTACAAGAGTTAGTTGACAAGGGTTTCATCAGACAAAGTATATCACCATGGGGTGCACCTGTACTACTTGTAAGAAAGAAAGATGGAACGATGAGGCTATGTATAGATTACAGACAATTGAACAAGGTCACTATAAAGAATAAGTACCCATTGCGAGAATTTATGACTTATTCGACCAATTTGCAGGAGCTAGTTGCTTTTCCAAGTTAGACTTGAGATTGGGTATCATCAATTATAGATAAGAGAGAGTGATGTACCCAAGATTGCATTCTGTATGAGGTACGGGCACTATGAGTTCCTATTAATGATGTTCGGGTTAACTAATGCCCAAAATGCATTTATGGATCTCATGAATAGATTTTCATATCGTTCCTATATCACTTTGTGATAGTCTTTATTGATGACATCCTAGTGTATTCCAAAAATGCAGAGGAGCATGCCCGACACCTCAGATTGGTCTACAAACACTGAGAAAGCAACAATTGTACGCGAAGTTCTCAAAGTGTGAGTTTTGGCTAAGCAATATATCTTTATTGGGACATGTGGTGTCAAAACATGGCATCAAGGTGGACCTTAGGAAAGTAGAGGCGGTAGCATACTGGCTAACACCCACCACAATTATATAGATTAGAAGTTTTCTTGGTTTGGCTAGCTATTACATGAGATTTATACAAGATTTATCCAAGGTAGTTGCTCCGATGACATGATTGACACAAAAGAATCAGAGGTTTATTTGGTCTGATGCATGTGAAGAGAGTTTTAAGAAGCTAAAGAGGAAGTTGACCACGACAACACTGTTAGCTTTGCTGAAGACAAGTGAAGACTTCACTATATATTGTGATGCATCCAGAGTAGGATTAGGGTGTGTTCTGATGAAGAATGACATTGTCATATCGTATGCATCAAGACAGCCGAATAAGCATAAGAAGAACTACCCAACTTACAACTTGGAAATGGCATGTGATATTTTCATTGAAGATATGGAGACACTACTTGTATGTGTTAGATGTGAGATCTTCACAAATCACAAGAGTCTCTAACATATTTTGACTCAGAAGGAGTTAAATCTGAGATAGAGACGATGGGTAGAACTGTTTAATGATTACGACTGCAAAATACAGTACCATCCAAGCAAAGCGAATATAGTAACTGATGCCCTTAGTAGGAAATCATGGAGTAGTCTCACACATCACTACACAATGATGACCAGTGGTCACAGAGTGGTACATATTGATCAGCGAAGGGCTTCGACTAGAGATAATAGAGAATGGTGCTTTAGTGGAACATATGAAGGTAACTCTAGTGTTTCTTAAGCAAGTGGCTCAGAAACAACATGAAGACCTATAGTTGGTCATAATTACTATATTAGTATAGAATGGAGAGAATCATGAGTTTTGGTTCGACAGCCAAGGTATTCGCAAATTTGAAAACAAATCATGTGTGCCAGATGGTGTTGCATTAAAGGGAAACATTATAAGTGAAGCATATGATACTCGCTATAGTGTTCACCCTAGGGCCATAAAAATGTATCAAGATTTAAAGAAAGTCTATTGGTGGCCTGCAATAAAGAGGGAGATCGCCATGTTCGTATCATTATGTGAGGTGTGCCAAAGGGTTAAGTTGGAGCACCAAAAGCCAGCAGGGATATTGAACCCACTACCAATTCTAGAGTGGAAGTGGGAACACATCTCTATGGATTTTATAGTTGGACTGCAAGTTAGTTCTGACAGGTGCGACTCAATATGGGTAATAGTTTATAGACTCACAAAGTCGGTGCACTTCCTACCGATAAGAACTGGATACTCTGTAAACAAGTTGGCACATATATATATGGAGGAGATCATCAGATTGAACAGTATGCCTATATCTATAGTATCTGATAGAGGACCTCAGTTTACCTCACTATTCTAGAGAATTCTGCAGAATTTTATAGGGACACGACTAGATTTTAGCACGGCCTTCCATCCACAGATAAATGGACAATCCGAGAGGACCATTCAGACTATAGAAGATATGCTTCAGATGTGTGCGCTGAATTTTGGAGGTTCTTGGAAGCAATATTTACCATTAGTGGAATTTGCTTACAACAACAACTACCATTTGAGCATAGGAATGGCTCTGTACGAGGATTTGTATGGAAGGAAATACAGATCTCCTATATGTTGGGAAGAAGTCAAAGAACATACATTGGTTGTACTCGAAATTATGGAGGTCACCAATAGGGTGATTCCCATAATTAGGAAAAGACTAAGGACTGCAGTCAGTAGGCAAAAGAGTTATGCTGACGTCAGACGGAAGCAGATAGTGTTCCAGAAGGGAGACATAGTATTACTAAAAGTATCACCTATGAAAGTGGTGGTTCATTTTTTAAAGAAAGGTAAGTTAAGTGATGTCACCTACATGCTAGATTTTCATTCTTCCAAAGAGAAGATTCATCTTGTTTTCCACGTGTCTATGCTGAGAAAGCATCGGATCCTAGCAAGGTTCTCAAAGAGCCAGAGTTTGAGATTGCAAAGAATCTCACATATGTAGAGCAACCTGTCAAGATTATGGACACATATCAAAAAATTACGGAATAAGGAGATACCTATGGTTAAAGTACTGTAGAACCACCATAATTTTGAAGAATATACCTAGGAAACTAGGGAATCTATGGTTCAGCAGTATCCCCACCTATTTCACCACTAAAAGTTAAAGTAGAGAATACTTCCCCTATTATGTAATGAAAAATATGTAAATATGTTATGTTGTGTATACGTCATGATGTTATGATCTATGTTTACATGCTATGTATGTTCCGTGTCTATGTTATATGTTATATGTAGATATGTTGAACATTCGAGGATGAATGTTCTTAAAGGGGGAAGGGGGGGGGGGGGGGGGGAAGAATGTAACACCTGACACATTTCAGACGTCGGATTCTGAATTCCTGACTGAAATATTTGTGGAATATTAAAAAATTTAGTCGAAATAGTATTTGGGAAGTAAAATGATAAGTTATAAAAGTTAAAGGAAGAAAATGTAAGACATAAGGAATAAAATGAAAAGAAGGAGAAGTTGAGGGACTAAAGTGAAGTTTGGCTAGGGCTAACCTGAAAAGTCAAGTTCGACCACCGAACCCATGATGCCACCTCCACTATAAATAGTGGAGGCAGCCAGCCAAGGGAGTAGTTTTAGCAAACTTCACATTTCTCTTCCTCTCAATTTTCATAAACTCAACAGAAAATTTAAAGACAATTGAAAGCCAATTAGTAAAAGGATTAAAGTGAGAAAGAAATGCTCAACGAAAGTTGAACACAAAGTAAGAGAACTTAGAGGAACTTGAAGAAAAGATGTTCAATCTGAGTTCCAAGCAGTTCAAGTCTTCAATCCAGGTTAGTTAAGGTGTTAAATGATGAATTCAGAAGAGAAATGTTGCATGCAAATGAAAATTAGGGTTAAGTGAAAAAAAATTAGAGCAATGGTGAAAAATGACCAAATGATGAATGTAAACATGTTAGATTGTGTTAATAGATGTTAGAAATATGTTTAGAATGGTTAAAATGAAATGCATGTAAGAAATGGTAGAGGAATCAAAGGTTTAGGAAAGTTTAGGGAAGTTGATAAAAATGTATGAATTTGAGGAAATGATGAATGCATGTTGATAAAAATGTTTAGCTGGGTTGAGATTGATCTAAATAAATGTTTAAAAGTGAAATGAACTACTGAGTTGAAGGTTTTGCATGTAAAACATGCAACAACTAAGGTTTTAGGTCACTACAAAACACAGGTTCGGCGGCCTAAAGGGAGTTTAGGCTACCGAAATTGGAAAGCAATTCAGGGAAAGGAATGAAGTTCAGCTTCGGCAGCCAAAGGTCCTACCTTCAGATGTTGAAGTTGGTGGCAAAGGAAACTTGTGGTTGCCAAACCTGCTGCTGAAATAGGGACTTTCATTTTGTAAAGGTGACCTTCAGCTGCTGAACCTATTGCCGAAAATCATAGCTCCAATAATTTTTGACCTAAATTGCTATGAATATGGAAATAGGAAACTATGTTTATTTCTAGAACTCTAAAATCAAAACATTTAGCTTATTAGCCATTACATGTTTCTGCATATTTTCATTCACATTTTATCAAGTCAAATGTATATTTTCTTCTAGGCATTAAATGTCTTGTTTTTCTAAAGGTCACACCATCTTTTTAACATTTAAAAAATAAAAAGCTCATACACCTCCATTTTCACTTCTATCATATTTTTGAAAAAAAAAATTATCTTTCCATTTTTTTGAAATTTCATCTCAACCTTTGAAAATATAATGTTTCTCTCATTAAAATTATTCATTTGTGCTTCAAAAGCAAAATCTTAGTCACAAATTTCATTACTTTCAAATTTTTATTTATCCATCACCTAGAGATTTAATTCTTCAAATTTTAAAATTTGTTTAAAAATTTATTATTCTTTTAATTGCCTCCATGAACCAAGTGAAATACATTTATCTAAAGCTTTAAGAACTAAGGAAATGACTCAATGGTGAAAAAGAATCTATTTTGAAGATGGATGAACAATTAGCAAAGAAATTTGAAGTTTCGAAATAGCTAAAAAGATGTAAATAAGAAAAAGAGAACGAGACTCATGAGGTGATGGAAAAAATCATTTTGAAGTTGCTCATGACTATATATGCATAAAATGGTTAGTATAAAATCTTATTAGTTTTAATCTGAATTATTCTTACATATTCAAGCTTGAAGTGAGTTATTTTTATGAGAGATAAGTAGGCAACTTCAAGAATACTAACAAAAATAAAAAATTTCAACGAAAAAGCATTTCTGAAAAAACTCACACCTACCATAGGAGTGTAAACGAACCGAACCGAGCCGAGCTTCAAGGAGTTCAAGCTTTGGCTCATTAAAATTCTTTCAAGCTCGAGCCGAATATCAACAAACTCAAGCATTGTTCGTTTAACAAACAAGCTGAGCTTTTATCGAGCTTTTGTCGAGCTTTTATCGAGTCAAATCTCAAATATTTTTAAAGAAATTTTTACTTTACAATCTTAAAAATTTTTAGTTTGAAAATAATAAATTTCTCTAAAAAAATCCATCTATATGTAATTTTAATGATTTTAATTTTTAATTTAAATGTCAAACTTTGAATTTTCAGAAGTGATTTCTCTCTTTCAATAATTACAACAAACTTCTATTAAGAAGAGAGAGGATATGCCAATGAAGCTCACAATAAATGCTTAAAAAATCAATGAAACTTTTGCTCAAAAAATGCTCAATAATATCATACATTCATTAGTCAATACTTGAAGTAAATGCAACTATTTATAGGTGAAAAGTTGCTTTGAAAATAGACCAAAAAGTCATCAACGACTAGTTTTCTAGTCGTTGGAATCCTGCTGTAGACTGTGCAGTCTGTATTTCTGTTAGGATTCAGCCCAGACTTTGCTCAAAATTAACTTAGCTAAAAATATTTTAACTCTGAAAGTAGTCTTGTCACATCTACCCATGACATGCCTCCCACAAGATGACTAATGATTTCTCACTTTCTCTACAGAAAATCATTACTCACCCTGTAAGGGATAGTATTAGATCATTGCCTTGTAAAATTCTCTAAAAAATTTTTGCATTTCTAAATAATTAAAATGTAATCATTTCATCAAAAAATCTTTCCATAAAACCAAATTAAAACATCTTTACAAAAATAATAATCAGAGTTAAAATTTTCACGCAGCATAAATATATCATTATTACATTACTGCCTCTTCCCTATTGTGATAGTTAACAAATAAAATTACATATTACAGTAGCTTTGGTATACATTTCAAAATACAACATATCTACCTCTGGAAACTTTGCAAGCTCACTGATCTCCTCGCTTCCTTTTGCTGCTCCCACCTGCGTTTATATCAGGGATAAACACTGATTACGAAATTCAGTAAGCTATACTCACACACAAATAGCATGCATAACATCACAATAAAGCATGCGCATCAACAACTATTGATTTCAAATCAGAAATCATCACATATCATCAATATAATCAACATAACTTAACAATCTATTTTATCATCATCAACAAATAATATGAATCAATGGTATTTACAAAATGATGTCTCAAAATATGTTGTGAATGCATTTCATGCTATGTACCCACCATCCACCTTTCCTCTAATGGCCATATCTCATATCTGATTGTGCATAATCTCTGGGTTAATAATCAATAAGGATTATCCAAGTCTCATGGATATCTGTTTCGAGTCTTACGGAACTAGCACACAAGCCAAGTCTCATCGATCCGCATATATGTGTCATACTCGAGTCTCACGAGAATATATATGTTGTGCATTACCCATAATATACCTACACGCAAACCAAGTCTCATGGATTCGTATATATTGTGCAATACTCGAGTCTCACGAGAATATATACGTTGTGTGGTATTTTACTCGAGTCTCACGAGTTAATTCCCCACTTCAGCACACCATGTCATGTATGATATACTATATGTATTTCATGTCATTATATGCACTATCATTTCTCATGTTTCAACAATCATGTGCATATATTTTTCTTTTCTATCTTTCTCATTAAATCATCTCATTTCATATCCACATTTTCTATACCCACATATCAATCTCATAGAATTCAGCAACCACACATTTCCATTACACATCACAATCAATCTCATTCTCATTATCATATCCACAATTCTATAACAGTATATCAATCTCATATCATTCCACAATCATTATTTTCAATCACATAAAATCTGTTTTGTTAAATAAATCATCAATCCGTGTTTCATATCACATTACACATCATGAAAAGCTCACAAACGTTCACAATTCAGTTTTCAATTCCCTGCATAAAATACACTTATATAGCAAATACCCTGGTGGCTCCCAAACTAGATTTCAAGTGCTTGCTCACTAGGTTTTCAGACAAGTATAATTTAAGAAATAACAAATATTTCAAACATCAATATTGAACACATTATCATCGTGCGCACAATTGCATGATGATCCCATAACTTACCTTCTTTTGCTTTCCCTTTATCTCTTATAACTCGATCTTCAGGAATATGCTCACTGCGAATTCCTATTTCACATTACAATTCTTATCAACATTCCTAATATTTTTCATTCAAATGTATTAATTAAATACTATAAATAAAAGTGTACACTAGGTTCCCCAAAACCTGTTCTAAGTCTTATAATTTTCCCAAAGTTTCTCTTTGACACAAGCAAGTCGTGCTCGCGAAAACCAAATGTTGCTCTTGCGACTTTGGCAGAAAGGTTTCTGCCTGATTTCAAACCCTTTTCGCGCCTGCGAGTTTCCCATGTCGTGCTCGCGACTTTGAAAATAAAGTTTCTGTCTGATTTTGGACCTATGTCACGCTCTCGACTTTAGCACAAAACCTACTGTCTGGTTTTGTTCCCATGTCGCGCCCGCGAAGCATAGTCGCGACTTACATTCACAAAGGCAGAAACCTCACTTATTCAACTCCAAATACTCTAAAATTTTGTACATTTCATAACCACTTATCATTCAAGCTTTCCTTTATATTCCAGTTCATGTCTAGTTCATTTAAGGCACTTTCTACTTAGCTAAGTTTAAT
>CAOGCB010097764.1:0-13332 GCA_948266635.1 Cnidoscolus chayamansa
GCGAAAAATTTTCACAGGATTTTACAGGGCGACGATCCTAACTATCCCTTACAGGGTGATTAGTGATTTCCTGTAGAGAAAGTGGGGAATCATTGGTCATTCTGTGGGAGACATGTCATGGAAGTTGTGGCATGTTACAATCTCCTGGATATACAACTCAGCTAGTTTGTCCAGGCTGTAATCCATTCGAACTGGTATGAAGTGAGATGTCTTTGTCAATCTATCCACAATCACCCATACTGAATCATGTTTTCTCGGAGACATCGGTAAACCAGTTACAAAATCCATTGTTACTCTGTCCCTTTTCCACTCTGGAATCATCAGAGGCTGTAACAACCCTGCTGGAACCTGATGTTCTGCTTTCACTTGTTGACAGACTAGGCACTTTGCAACATATTCTGCTATGTCTTTCTTCATTCCCATCCACCAATAATAAGATTGCAAATCCAAGTACATTTTAGTATACCTGGATGAAATGAGTATAAAGACCCATGTGCCTCTTTCAGAATCTCTCTCTTAAGCTCATCATCAGCTGGTACACAAATTTTACCTCTATAACAATGCAACCCATATGAATTTACTGAATATTCTATTGTTTCACTACTTTAGCAAATTCATTCAGATACTGTTCGTATATCATTCACCAAACTTAGAGGTGTTTGTTGTAAATTAGCAAATGCCTTTCTGCTCAATGCATCTGCTACCAAATTAGCCTTACCTGGGTGATAATCAATTAGGCAATCATAATCTTTTATTAACTCTAGCCAATACCTCTGCGTGAGATTCAATTCTTTCTGTGTACCCAGGTGTTTCATACTCTTATGATCTGTATAAATGTAGCATTTCTCTCCATATAAATAATTTCTTCATATCTTTAATGCAAATACTATGGTAGCTAGTTCAAGATCATGTGTGGGATAGTTCTTCTCATGTGGCTTTAACTGTCTAGATGCATATGCTATCACTTTTCTGTCTTGCATCAATACACAACCAAGCCCATTCAGTGAAGCATCACCGTATACCACATAGTCTACACCAGGGGTAGGCAAAGTTAACATTGGTGCTTATGTTAAACTTTCCTTCAATCTGTCAAAACTAACTTGACACTGTTCATTCCACACAAATGCGACATCTTTACTCAACAATCGAGTCAAAGGGATTGCAATCATCGAAAATCCCTTTACAAATCTCCTGTAATATCTTGCCAATCTAAGAAAACTAGGTACCTCACTGACATTCTTAGGTGGTTGCCAACTAAGTACCGCTTCCACCTTGCTTGGATCAACTTGAACTCCCTCTGCAGATATGATATGTCCCAAAAATGATATCTGCTCCATCCAAAAATTACACTTTGACAATTTACCATACAACTGTTTTTCATGTAATTTTTGCAATACCAGCCTCAAATGCTGATCATGCAACTCTCTATTATGTGAATACACCAATATATCATCAATGAACACGATTACAAACTGATCAAGATACTCGTTAAATACTGTGTTCATCAATGCCATAAAAGCAGCAGGTGCATTTATCAATCCGAACGGCATTACCAAAAACTCATAATGCCCATATCTCGTTCGGAAAGCTGTTTTAGGAATGCTACTGTCTTTCACTCGAAGTTGATAGCAACCTGATCTCAAATCAATCTTTGAGAAAATAGCAGCATCCTTCAACTGATCAAATAAATCATCTATCATTGGCAAAGGATATCTGTTTTTCACCGTCACTCTATTCAGTTGCCTGTAATCGATGCACATCCTTAATGTACCATCTTTCTTCTTTACAAACAACACTGGTGCACCCCATGGGGAAACACTAGGTCTAATGTACCCCTTATCAAGTAACTCCTGCAACTGAATTTTCAATTCCTTTAGTTCAGTAGGAGCCATTCTATATGGTGCAATAGAAATTGGCTTTGTACATGGCATTACCTCAATTTCAAACTCCACTTCTCTAACGGGAGGTAATCCTAGTAACTCATCTAGAAAGACATCTGAAAATTTAGATACAGTGGGGATTTCATGGAGTTCAGGTGTCTCCACTTTAGTATCTGTCACATGTGCTAGATAAGTTGTACATCCCTGTGCCATTAACTTTCTAGACATTGTAGCTGATATCAGGGAAAATACTGCTGATGATTTACACCCCTGTATCAAAATTCCCTGATATTTTGGATCTCTAAATTCCACTGTCTTTTCTCTACAATCAAATATCGCTTGATATTGCGACAGCCAATCCATCCCCAAAATAATATCATATTCTTTAAAAGGCATTTCCATCAAATCTGATGAAAATGTAGTCCCATATAAACTCAAAGGACAATTTTTATACACCCGGTTCACCCTAACCTCATGTCCTATAGGATAGACACTACCCTTTCAACATCCATATGTTCCCATTTCCAACCCATTTTATTTGCTAACCCCATATTTATATATGAATGAGAAGAACTAGGGTCGAATAAAATCAAAGCCATATGATCAAACAATAAAGTTTTACCTATCGCGACGTCTGTTGCTTGCAAGTCCTCTGCTTGCCTCATGGTATAGACTCTAGCTGGAGCCTCCCTGGTATGGTTTTGATTAATTGAGATCTGACTTTCATTTCGCCTGATCTGCTCTGATCTACCTCTACCTCTGCCCCGGCTATCAAAATATGAAACTATTCTGTTTGTCTATGGTCTATACCCTATGTTCTCAACAGCCTTGTGTAATGGCTTTTCCCCTAGAGTAGGACAATCTCTGGCAAAATGTCTTGTACCACCACATCTGTAACAAATTACCCTAGACCTTTGCCCACAGGGTCCAACATGAACTCTACCACATGTAGGACAAGCTCTTCTGTTTTGATTACTCCTCAGCTGAGGTCTAAGCATTGGTGGCCTAAAGTTGCTCTGTCTCAATGTAAATGACCCTCTGAATCTCCCCCTTGATGGAAATCTAGAGGAAGAACTCTCTCCTTTCGCCCATTTGCGAGCTTGTTTAGCCCCATTCTTCTCTTCCTCATTCAAAGTTAGCTCCTGATTAAGGGCATTCGCTATCAAAGCAGAAAAGTCATCATAATTGAATCCTTGCACTAACATCTGGATTATGGGTTTTAACCCTTGTTCAAACCTCTTGCACCTGTCCTGGCTAGTCATTACCAGATTCCCAACATAGTAAGCTAATCTGGTAAATTCCCTCTCATACTCTGCTATTGATTTATCCTCCTGTTTCAGGCTCAAAAACTCTTGCAACTTCTGATCAGTATAGGCAGTCGGGATGTACTTTTGCTTAAATTCTCTCTAAAAATCCTCCCATGTCAATACAGGTGGTTCCACAAGACCATGAGGTACGGTCTTCCACCACTCATAAGCCTCATCTTGTAACAATGAGAGTGCATATTCAAACTTCATAGCATCAGTACTATCAAGTTTCCTTAACACCCTTGAGGTCCTCTCCAACCACATTTCTGCCACAAAAGGATCTGTGGTTCCTGTGAAATCCACTGCTCCCTAAGCTCTGAGCTTGTCAAAGTCTTTCCTCTACTATTCTCTATTAGCCGCCAATGAAGCTTGAGGAAAGTTCTGATTCTGACCTTGTAGCAGCATCAACAAATTAGCTACCTGAGTAGCTATTGGATTTACTGATGAGGCTGCTGGCATTTCAGCCACTGGAGGTCCCTTAGCCTGCTCTGGCTCAGCTCCACCCTCCACTCTATCCCCAAATTCTGAAGTACCCTCTACCTGAGGGTTATGATTTCCACCACCTTCCTCTCCAATAATAATGGCTCTATCTGTCATTCTTACTCTCTATTACTATGTTTCATCTCCTGACAAAACATAAATATCACAATTAGTTTCAGAGGAAATTCATATATCCCAAATTATGTAACATATCACTAGAGGTAGTAATTATAGTTATCATACAAAATTTTCAGTTTTGCTCTGATACCACTTAAACATGTCACTTCTCCCATGACTTGTCTCTCACAGAATGACTAATGATTTCCCACTTCCTCTACAGGAAAGCCATTAATCACCCTGTAAGGGATATGTTTGGATCATAGCTCAGTAAAAACCTGTATAAATTTTTCGCATTTTCAAACATATCATTTAAAACATAGAATAATGTCTTTCCTCTTTCAAAATATTTGAAACATAACATCATCATCATATCTTTCCAAAACCTGATCATAATTTATAAAACATCCACTTAAATAAAAAGCCCATTCACAACCTTAACAATTCAAAACATTTACAAAATAATTATCAGAGTTAGAAATCCACGCAGCATAAATATGTTCATTTTACATCACTGCCTCTACTTAATGTGATAATTACAAAAGTAAAGATTATATTATAATAACTTTGGGATACATTTCCTAATAAAATTTATCTAACTCTGAAATAATTGTGTCCAACAAGTTTAATGCTCTCTTTGCTTCCTTTTGCTTCTTTCACCTGCATTTATAACGCTGAGCATATAACTCAGTAAGTTAACTCATGCACATGTAGCATACCACATATCAAATTAAATCATGCACAACCAAAAATCTAACAATTTCATATCAAATATCATCATAAATCTTTACTATAATCCATATAAACATTATCATTTAACAATTCATATAAATTGAAATCAAAATAAATTAATAATGCAACGTCACCAATCATGATATGAATACATTTCATGCTATGCATCCTCCATTCTTCTTTCCTCCAATAATCATATTTCATCTTCTAATGGTGCACCATAATGATTTATCAATATCATTTATATATTTTTCTTTTATAACGGGTCACAACTACATCTCTACGTGTCTTCCCATTTTTTTTATATCATGGGTCACCACTACATCTCTACGGGTCTTCCCATGTTTTTTTTATTTTTCATCACATGTCATCTCTACATCTCTATGGGTCTTTCTGTGATCCAACATCATGTTATGTATGAAATGCCATATAAATCTCATGTCATTATATGCATAACATATCTCATATTTCACAATCATGTACATATACATATCATGTCTCATGAACTCAAAATTTCATTTCCACAATCACATTTCTATAATCAATATATCAATCACATAAGATACACTACTCAATAAATATAATCACACTTCATCAAACATCATTCTCATTCACATTACAAATTCACAATCAAAATAACATAATCATACCCACATTTCACAACATGTCACCATGCACATAGTAGCATGATGATCTCATATTTTACAACATAACAATTATCATTTATTTAAACACATAGTCATTATGCACATAACAATTATCATTTATTTAAATACATAGTCATTATGCACAATGTTACACAATGACCATATAACTTACCTTTTTTTGCTTTCCCTTTATCGATCCTCTCACGTTCCACAGTAATAGGATTGCTCCAATTACCTATTCATATTACATTCTCACATCAATATTCATAGCATCTTTATTCAAAAGCATATCCTCCCAAAACTTGTTTTAAGTCGTATCTTTTTCCCTCATTTCTCTTTGACAGAAGCAAATATCGCTCGCGAGTCCTCGAGTTGCACTCGCGAATACTTCTTCAAAGTTACTGTCCGAAATCAGCCATTTTCGCGCCCGTGAATTCTAATGTCGCGCTCGCGACTTTGAAATTAAAGTTTCTACCTATTTTTGGACAAATTCACGCTCGCGACTTCCCTGGTCACGCTCGCGACTTTTGTCCAGAAGCTACTGTCTGGTTTTGGTCCTATGTCGCTCCCGCGAAGCCTAGTCGTGACTTCCATCCCCAAAGGCAGAAACCCCACTTCCTCAACTCCAAATGCTCTCAAATTTTATACACTTCTAAACCCTTAATATTCAAACTTCTCATAAAATTTTAGCTCATTTCAAGTTCATTTGGGCGACTTTTTACTTACTCAAATCTAATACCCAATAAAGTACCTCTATTACTAACATTTAGTGTTTCCAAATTCATTTTTCCATCTATTCAAGTCATTTTCATCTCAAATTTTAACTGAAGTTTTATACCATGTAAAAAAAAACTTCAATCAAAATTTTAGGTCATTTGAACTCCATTTGGGTACCAAACCAACCATTTACCTTTCTGCAGCATTTCTTGCAGAATCCAATGACACATCTCATTTATCAACTCTTTTGTCTAGTTTAGGTTTTGTTTTGGCCAAAGTTCAAAATATAAAACTTTTAGCTAACTTTCTAAAATATTTTCATGCCAAATTTCATAATTTTATCTCTTTATTAAGGCCTTCAAATCATTTAAAATATTAACTACTCTGTTCTGAAATTTCAGAACCAGGCAGTTTTTACTTTTGTCTGTTCTTTCTACTTTTTTACGCCTTAAATGAGTTAATTTCATAAAATGATATCTGAAAAATTGTAGCTAACATTTTAAGCTTTCTATTGGTATATCATTTATAAGTTTTGGATGTCATTTGGTCCACCAAAATAGTCTCACGAGTTTATTATTCATGCGAGCCCTAATTCCAGAGTTCACTTCTTTAACTCTTTTCTCACTTCTTTCATCTTTACTACTTTGATTCCATGTTTTAATCCTTTAAGGTCAGATTTAACTTCAACCCTTTAGTCCACTACATCAAAATCTATGTATAAAACTCTAGAGTTTAGAGAGTATGTAACTAACCTTGTTGATTCTTTTCATGTTCTTCCTCTTCCTCTTCTTCTTTCTGCTTCTTCTTCCTTTTCTCTTCCTTTCTCTTTTCTTCCTCTCTTCTCTTTTCCTTTCTCTCCCGCTGCTTCTCTCTCCCGTCTGCTCTTTTTCTCTCTTTCTCTTTTAATTTTCTACTCTTTATATATATATATATATGTATATATATATATATATTCTTTATAATTCCCTTTTATTTTCTTTTCTTTTCTCTTTTCTTTTTCTACTTTCTTTTATTTTCCAATTTCATTTTCTCCTTTTTCTTTTCTATTTCCTTTTTATTTCATTTTCTTTTCTATTTTTCCACTTAATCTATTTTATTTCTCTACTTTCCTTTATTTTATTTTATTTTTTTTTCACATTTATTTATTTTCCCACTTATTTCCATATTTTAGGCACCTCAAATCAGTTCATGACACAATCAATGATATCATCATTATTAATATGTATACTATATAAATAAGAAAAGTAATATCCCTGAACTTTGAGAGTTGTAACAGTATGGTCCTTAAACTTCAAAATGTACTTTGAATTTGTGCTCACTAAAATCCTCATTCTCTTCAACTAAATATCACAATATTAACAACCTTATCTAACAATCAATATGTGTATAAGTTAGGGTAAATTATACAAATTTGTGTTGTAATTTCTTCAAGTGAAATTTGCATGTCAACAATCAATATGTGTAAATTACACTTAAGAAACACAACAACAATCAACATTCATGAAATTTCTAAAAAAAATAAATTTGCATGTCAACAAGCCAAATTCTAGTCATTCATGCCAAAATCTTAACTTTATCAACGTATTTCACAATATATTAAAAAAATATGAATAAAACAAATATTACATTTTTTTCTTACCAGAAACAACGTTGTCAGCCATTATAGTTTTTTTATGGAATCTTTTTTGTAGTTCCCTTCAATTAAAAAACCCACTTTGCTCTTATTTCTTCACTTTCTGTTGTCCTTTTAATTCAACTAAACACAAATACAAACAAATGAAAACTCACAATCACACAGTACTAAGCTTTGGGAGAGACAAAATAGGATGGAGGTTGGTCACTCGATTTACAATCAGATCATTTTAAAAGGGATGGAAGTGAGTTACCAGATTCATAGTCACAATTTTTTAAAGAAGAATGAAAGTAGATCACTCAATTCACAATTGCGATTGTTAAGAAAGATGAAAGTGGGTCATTCGATTCACAGTTGCGATTTTGTTAAGAAATATGGAAGTGGGTCACTAGATTTTAGGAGAGAAAAGAGAGGAAACTCGTAAGTCGCAGTCGTAGGTGATGAGGAAAGAGAAGAGAAAAGAGAGAAAAGAGAGAGAAATGATGTGGCAGGAGAGAGGAGAGAGAATATATGAGTCACTTCTACATGGACAATCCACATTATCTTGTTATTGAGAAACCGAAAGTTGTAGGTAATGAGTATTTTAGTGTTGTCAAATTCAAAATTGAGGGATTTTTATGTTACAATTTGAAGTTTAAGGACCATACTGTTATAACTCTCAAATTTCAGGAACAATTGGTGTAATTTACCTGTCAAATGGGGGATGCGTAAGTGATATTTGTGAAAAAATTAGAGAAAAACTTGGATTTGGAAGAAAAATATTGGGGGGCTACCATGGTTGGGAGCACAAGCAACAAGATGTGGGAGAAAGTACTCACCTAGGTCTATTGCAACATAAGCTACAACATGGGTTATGTTGCTCCTTATGCTAAATATGTAATATAAAAGTTAATGTTTATTTATAAAGACTAGTTTTTAATATAGATTTTTTTTTATAAATTTTAATAATTAATAAAATTATATTAATAATTTATTATTTAATTGAGTATATATTAGAAATAAAAAAATAAATAATTATTTAAATAAATTTTAATTTTTAATTACATTATTATAACAACACTAATTTCAAAATACAAATTTTAATAATTAAATTACAAAATTGATTATTATTTTAAAATAATAATATAAAATAATATATTTAAAATTGTCATCCAGATTATTATGTATTTATTGAATAATAAATAATTATCTTATATTTATAATAGATTAATCGATATAAAATACTTGATAAAATCAATTAAAGAGTAAAATATTCTCTTGTAAATTTTTTTAAAATTATTCTATATTTAAAACTCGAATTAGAAATGTTTTATAAAAAAAATTTGATCAATTTCATCTTATATTTTAAATATCAACAAAATTATGAGATAATTTGTTCATATTGACTAGAAAATGGTAAATAGACAAATATTCTTTATGTCAAATTCAACAAACAAGCCAAGCGGCACCACTTGGATTGGCTTCCCATAATAATTCAAGTAACCCATCTCCTTCTACTTGTGTACTGTAGTAGACCTGACCTGATGTAGTCTCCAAAGCCACAATGTGCTTGCGAAATCACTTTCCAACTTATTCCTTATTCTCATATTTCTATCTTCTGCTTTCCATCCAACCAAACTCACTGCTGCAAACAATAATGATACTGGGAAGGAAGCTTTTTGTCTCTTAAAATGGAAAGCCAGTCTCGACAATCAAAGCCATTTTGTTTAGATTCTTGTGGTTGGCAGCAGGGTTTGCAACTGGGCTGGGGTCACTTGCGACTGCTTTGGATGTATCACCAATTTCAATCTCATTAATTTTGGTTTAAGAGGTACGCTTCACAGTTTCAATTTTTCATGCTTCCCCAACCTTTTTCGTCTTGAGATTTGGAACAACTCACTGCGTGGGACCCTTCCCTCGCATATCTCTAATCTCTCCAAAATTACATACTTGGACTTGTCCGGTAATCATCTCACAGGAAATATTCCGTCTGAGTTTGGTATGCTGACAAATCTTCATACCCTATCTCTATCTGTAAATCAATTTAATGGCCACATCCCTGCTGAGTTTGGAATGCTAAGTTCCCTTTCTGAGCTCTTTTTATCAAGCAACAATCTCACTGGTTTGATCCCTTCTTCCATAACAAAGTTGGCAAATCTATCTATTCTGTACTTGTGGAGTAATTTGATGTTGTTTAAACTTGTTACAGGTGGCATTTTTTATTTGCTTTGTGAAACAACAACAACAACAACAACAAAGCCTTAGTCCCAAACAAGTTGGGGTCGGCTGTATGAATCTTCTAACAAATAAGCTCTCAGGTAATAACCCAATCACACTCCTTCCATTACTCGGATTTTACTCCTCCATTCAAGTCTATTACTAACTAAATCCGCATCAATATTTAAGGCTCGTAAGTCTCTGTCTATTATTACATTCCAAACTGTCCTAGGTCTACCTCGCCCTTTCTTAGCCCCATCAACCATCAAGTTCTCCCCCTTGCAGACCGCCGCATTGAGAGGTCTCCGTAAAACATGCCTAAACCATCTAAGTATTCCTTCTCTCACCTTATCACCAACCTCGGCTACCTGTACTTTCTGCCGAATATGTTCATTCTTAATTTTATCCAATCTTGTATGGCCACACATCCATCTTAACATTCTCAATTTTGCCACGCTCATCTTATAAATATGTTGCCCTGTAGGTGCCCAACACTCACTACCATATAGCATCGCTGGTCGAACAACAGTCCTATAGAATTTACCTTTCACCTTCAATGGTATTTTCTTATCGCATAAGACTCCTGATGTTCCCTTCCACTTCATCCACCCTACCTGTATCCTGTGGTCCACATCTTCGTCTATACGACCTTCATTTTGAAACAAAGAGCCCAAATCATATGTCCTTATAAAGAGAGAAACTTGGACAAGAAAGAATTATAAAGAAACAGAGAACATAGAGGGAATTTGAAAGAGAAGAATCATATGTCCTTAATATTTTCTAAAATGTATCAACTGGTACAAAAAGGATCTGAATTAGACCTGAAATGGAGAAATGGAAGTGAAAACCCTAAAAGATACATGTGAGGAGAGATTAGTTGAGAAGGGAAACAGAAATGAAAGGAAGAATCAGACAAAATAGAATAGCCAAAAAGAAATAGAGAGAAGATGAGAAAAGAAAGAGAATTAGACATGGGGAAATGAATAGAATCTTGATATTTATTAGATTTGGAAGAATTTCAAGAAAGAGAGAAATTATGGGAAGAAGAGCAGAAGAAATTTGGATTCCATGGAGAAGGAGGAGAAGAAGAAGCAGAAGAAACAGAAGGAATTTCTGGGGAAGAGGGGAAGAATTCAGGGAAGAAAGAAGAAGAAATAGAGGAAGAAGGGGGAAAAATCTCAGGGAAGAAAGAAGGAGAATTTAAAGAGAAGGGAAGAACCTGGAAGTTGCGCCTATAGATTGTAGGCTCTGATTCCAACTGTTATGAAAGCAGCAAATCTGCAGGAGAAGAGAAAGAGAAGGGGTGGAAAGAAAGAGGGGAGAGCGTAGAGAGGGAGACAGAGAGTAATTGTTGCTTTATTAGATTCTCAATTGCATTCCCTCTGTCACAATACTATTCCTATTTATACACATATTCCTCTATGTACTTCTATTTTCCTTATTATCATAAAAGAATGCTAGTGGGAACCACTGTGTAACAGAGCTGAGAAAGTTATGAGTTATCTATTCTGGATTATGTCAACAGAATTCATGTTCTCTTTCTAATTCTCTGTTTCCTCTCTAATTTCTCTTTTGTTCTAACATTTTCTTCTGTTCTGTCTCCTTAATTCTTCTCTAATTTATGCAGTTACTGAATAATTAGTGTTTCTATTGTAACAGTTTGATGGTTGGATAATTTGACAGACTTAGGGGTACTAATGTCATTTTGGATATTGTACACTCCTCTGACCTGATTACACAAATGCAAGGGATTTTTTTTTTCTTGTCTTTTACTGTTGAGTACTACATTGTGCTGTCCAGCAACCGATGCTGACTCTAGTGAAGTCAGATTCACAGAAAGTTATCGCATTGGGGGGTTCTAGAAGCATTTGGTTTATGTTTTTTCCTTTTCATTTAATATCTGAATCTGATGCTTGTGCATGACAGGATATAGCTCGTTTCCGACCAGAGTTGAAGTTACTTATTTCAAGTGCAACACTTGATGCTGCAAAATTTAGTGACTACTTTGATTCAGCACCAATTTTTAAAATTCCTGGAAGGAGGTTTCCTGTTGAGATACACTATACAAAAGCACCAGAAGCTGATTATCTTGATGCTGCAATTGTAACTGTGCTTCAAATCCATGTGACTCAATCCTCTGGAGATATTTTAGTTTTCTTCACAGGTCAGGAGGAAATAGAAACGGCAGAGGAAATTTTGAAGCATAGAACCAGAGGTTTAGGGACAAAAATTGCAGAGCTTATCATCTGCCCTATATATGCAAATTTACCAACAGAGCTTCAAGCTAAAATATTTGAACCTACTCCAGAAGGGGCTCGGAAGGTTGTCCTTGCAACAAACATTGCTGAAACATCTTTAACAATTGATGGGATCAAGTATGTCATTGATCCTGGCTTTTGCAAAATGAAATCATACAACCCCAGGACGGGGATGGAGTCATTGCTTGTAACACCTATTTCAAAAGCTTCAGCCATGCAGCGTGCTGGTCGCTCTGGACGAACAGGTCCAGGAAAGTGTTTCCGGTTGTACACAGCCTATAACTACAATCATGACTTGGATGATAATACTGTACCAGAAATACAAAGGACAAATCTTGCTAATGTTGTGCTCTCTTTAAAGAGTCTTGGAATTCACGACTTATTAAATTTTGATTTTATGGACCCTCCTCCTTCTGAGGCATTATTAAAAGCCCTGGAACTCCTGTTTGCTCTGAGTGCACTTAATAAACATGGTGAGCTGACTAAAGTTGGTCGAAGGATGGCCGAGTTCCCACTTGATCCAATGCTGTCCAAAATGATTGTTGCTTCTGATAAGTATAAGTGTTCAGATGAGGTAATCTCTATTGCTGCTATGCTTTCTGTTGGAAATTCAATATTCTACCGTCCGAAGGACAAACAAGTTCATGCGGACAATGCCAGATTGAATTTCCACACAGGAAATGTGGGAGACCATATAGCTCTTCTCAAGGTCTGTATATATGCGGTTGATAATTTTAATTCTAAGAGCATTGATCGATAATCTTATGGTTTGTATCCTTTGTTTTCTTTTTTTTAGGTGTATAATTCTTGGAAGGAAACTAATTACTCTACCCAGTGGTGTTATGAAAATTATATTCAGGTATGGCCTGATATTTTCAGATGCATTTTGATAGTAATCTCATCCACTTATGTCTTGTAGTATGTTATCTCATCCACATGTTATTACTGTGGTACAAGTCTGTTGTGGTAGCTTATAAGTGGGAGTACAGAGGCCTGATATAACGTACTTCCAATTTTGAATTGTGTGAATGAAGCCCATAATTTGATTTGGGATTCAAGTGGTTGCTTGTTCTATTCCTTGGTGGGAAGATCATTAGAGTAGCAAAGTAGGAAGTGAAAATAAATCAGAGGAGAATTCCTGCAGGAACAAAACTGGTGACTAGGAATAGAAAGCCGAGGGGGGAGAGAGGAGAAAAAAATGACAGTAGTAAGGTTATGCCTAAGAATTCATGGGATTAACTAGAGCAAATCAGGAAGAAATAGGAAAAAAGAGAGGAGAAATTATGTCAATTATCTATGAATTCATAATGCACTCTAGCAAAGTGTAGTAGGGTTATGCCTTGAAATTACTACAAAACAGAGACA
>CAOGCB010097783.1:0-10444 GCA_948266635.1 Cnidoscolus chayamansa
ATATATATATATATATAGAAATAAATAAATAACAAAAAAGTAGAGTGAATATGGATAAGGTGAAGCTGCCTAATTAGTATATTATGAAATTTAAGACAAAAGAAACAATTAATCATAATTGACTTGTTCTTCTACGAATAAGAGAGTTTCCAAATTTGACCAAATCACTAAACATAATATAATTTATTTATTTTCTTTAAGTAGAATACGAAACAACCCAGCTTTTCTCTATATTTGACTTGAAAGTTTCTTCTTCTTCTTTTCTTCTTATTTAATTAATGCTTAATCCCACCCTGGAATACCCATCTGAATCAAGAATGTCACATTCTTGACATGTAAGGTTTGACAAGCTACAGAATATGAGTTAATAATGCAATTTCCAGCATATGCATCCTCCCATGTTTATCCTTTTCAAACTCAGAAAGGAAACAGAAGAAAAGGAGGTTTCAAGAATGTCAGATTACATACCTACAGAAGTCTTGATAGAAATGTTCTTAAGATTGCCTGTGAAATCACTCCTAAGATGCAGATGTGTTTGCAAATCATGGTACTCTCTGATCTCCAACAAGAACTTCATTTCCATGCACACCAGGAACACCATAGAATGCACAAGCAACAACAATAACAGCGATTACCTACTCCTGCGGCACTACTCCAGAATTGACAAGAAAAAAAGATTCACCCTACACTTGGATGATGATGATCTGTTTGGTGAGTATCAAGAACTTCATTTTCCACTGGATAGTAGCTGGGATTATTCTGAAATTGTTGGTTCTTGCAATGGAATTGTCTGCTTAACTGATAACCATTCACATATATTGAAACGTATAGTTCTATGGAATCCTTCAATAGGGTTATCTGTAACGCTTCCCCTACAGCGATTTAGCTACAGGATTTCTAATGTGATTCTTGGGTTTGGATTTGATTCTTGGACTAGTGACTACAAGGTCATCAGAATTGTGTATTATTCTACAAATGGAGGTTCTTTGATGGTTCCATCAGATGTGGAGATTTTTGAACTAAGTAAAGGGGCTTGGAGAATCAATAATTCTGAATCTGCTCCTGCTTATGTTGTCTCTAAATATTCGTCGCAGGCGGTACTAGAAGGGGCTATCCACTGGGTTGGATATTACAGTCCAAGAAAACTAACAATAGCAGTATTTTCTGTGCACGATGAGGAATTTAAAGAATTCAAGATGCCTGATGAAATGGTAACCACTAGTGTGCAACATCTATCTGTCATGTTATGTGGTCAATTGCTTTCTCTATTACAGTACCGGAAACGTAGAGGTCAACTTTGTTATGAGAGTTGCAGCATTTGGGTAATGAATGAATATGGTGTAGATGAATCCTGGAACAAATTGTTCGATGTGGTTGTCCCAGGAGGCCTAGGGAAGGCACTGAGCCTTAGAAACAATGTTGAAGTCCTGGCAATAGGGGCTGACGGAGAGCTGATTTCTTACGATCCATTGAGCCGAAGAGTAAAAAGATTGGGAATTTATGGTGAATCATGCTCCTTTTATACAGATCTATATATGGAGAGTCTAGTTTTATTGAATTTCTGGGACTTGACAATTTAAAGATACTGAAAATTTCTGCTAAAATAAAGCAGCTAAAGGATAAAGGAATAGTGAAGAGCTACTGTTTCATGCTGGTGGGGATGGCAGGCGGGACAGGCTTCCATGGAAATACAGAGTGTGATTTAGCATTCACCATTACCAGTGTCAATACATGCACGAGAATGTAAGAAAAAAAAAAAGAAGAATCTTTGTCATGATCAATGTAAAAACTCTATATAAACAGATGAAAAGTTACAACTTTATATGCAGAAACTTACACTCCTATATAGCATTTTCTTGGAAGTCTGTAATCCAAGTTCCCTCGCTTTTCCTAGAAACGAAACACAAAAGGGCCAAGAAAATGAAAGAATTTCATTAAGCAACAAGATACTGATACTGAGCTTAAGGTCGCATATGTCAAGGGCTTACTCTGTTCATCACGATGTTTCTTCCAGTAAATGCTACGTGCCCTGATGCAAAAGCAAGGACTTGGGTAAGAACACCGGACCGGTGTGTCACGGGGCCAGATTTTCACACAGTATGGACCCGTGCGGCACTCGACTTAGACACACCCAAGCCGAGTCAGCCTTATATAATAGCCCACTCGTTGGGCAAAAGTCTCATGTTATTATCTAAAGGCAATGAAAAACAATGTAAATATGAATGCTCGTGAATAATGGAACTCAACACTCAGTCAGCACAATGTTCTTAAAGAAATGAGTCTACTTATTTTATTCCATCAAAATAAATAATATCAATTGGTGAAATGTTCTTTCAATCCCATGTAGCAGGAGGGAACACCAACAAGGATCGTTGAAAGCTTACAAGCATCTCTAGCAACTAGTCAGTGGCCCACATGGCCAATTGGCTTAGTCCTCACCAAGGCTCAACTAGTCACTCCACCCTAAAGAGTTCTTAGGACATACTGACCTATTTGGGAAGGAAACATCACAATGTCTCATCGGGCATCCCTCTTCTAAATCAATAACTATAAGCATTTGGCATTTTATAATTAGTGCGTAACGCTTTACAAAAATATTTTAAATTCCTAAAATATCAGAAAAATATTCCGGGCTACTTGAAAATTACAATTTAGTCCCTGGGCCAATTTCTGCCAATTTCAGCCCCTAAAATTCTCCCCCACTCGAACGGTCGACGTCCTCATGGACAAAAGTTGTGGGTGTCACTTGAGCTATTGGTGACGCGCTGCCGCATTGTGGCTTTGATGTTCTTGATTCTACACATCATTGTCCTTTATTGAGTGACGGACTTCTGATGAAGATTTTGATTGTTCGCTCTAACTCTTCTTGCTTTTGATGAGTCGGTGATAGCGGACACTTGTTTATGAATGTCTTATATGTTCTTCAATCTTCTGCATTTAAAGTTGTCGTTGAAGTTTGGTGGTGGTGTTGATGCTCTTAAATAACGCCCTTCACTTTGATCATTTGTTCCTTGTTCTGCATGGTGTTGTTGATGTACCTCAATAACTCTCTTCACTTCGATCTTCTGCTCGTTGCTCTACTCCTCTCATCGCACTTAGCTCTCGACGCTTTGTTCTCTTTATGGAAGAATGCTCCTCTTCATTGACTTTCGTAATTCATCGCTTGTGCCCATTTCGAGAGTTACTTGATTATTTGAGGTACTTCTATCACTGTGAAATTGCTCGGAATAAGAATTGTGTCAAAGTTAATACAATCTCGAATAAGTTGTTATTGGTAATTGAGAAATATAAAAGAATTCGAATAAAGTTGGAAAATAGGCAAGAATAAAAAGACTCCCTCCTGTTTTGTAGTTCACTTTTACGCGCAAGTGATCTCCGTATAATTGGGTGAGTTTGCTCGATATCCTCCTAGCACATTCTTGTGTGGTCTCCCTCGAACAAAGTATTACTCTCACTAGTGTCGGCAACCACTGTGTCTCCTTTGTGCACTTCTTCGTGGTGATTTCGGGTTTTAACTTCAATATTTCTGCTTTGTGTTCTTCCTTTTTGAAGGTTATGCTTCTCCATGACCACCTGTTTCAAATATAAGCTCAAAACAAAAAGATATCTCTATCTCAAGTGAATGAAGTTAGAGACAAGTAAACAAAAGAACTTGATAATGATACTATAATTCACAAATAATTGATTAAATGATGGTGAAATAAGGATAGAAGCATGACTCGCTTCCCTGTTAACTACTCCAATTATCTTCCCTATTGGCCCTTTGCATTGAATGCTGGCCATATCACATGTCTCAGAGGGTTTTCCCTTTTTCACTCAAATAACATTGTGTTCTTCGCCTTTGCTCTTCAACTCAAACTCTCAATGATGCTCTTTATCAACTCAACTACACTGACTATTGATTATGGCCGGCTATTTGCTCATTGACTACGCTCCCCCACTCAATTCTCTTGTCCCTCTTCGCATCAGGTGGACATCTTCACTTGACTTGCAAATGTTTATCATCATTATAAACACTGATGCCCACTTGAATGCCCTTCTACCTTTGTCGGCATTGCTACCGACTTCTTTATATTTGTCTCATCTCCTCGACTTTAGGGTTACTATGGCATCACTTGGCAATATCTTCGATTACTCTGCATGGCATGCCCTCACGCACCATCCGTAAAAGTGTCTCAACTTCAAAACTTCACCTCTTTCTTGATGCTCCTATCGCCTCACTCCATTTACGTGTAGAAGGATATCATTCAACAAAGCACCTGCAAGGATCTACAGTCACTATTGGGTCACTTTCATTTTTTGTAAGAATTTAAGTCACACCACACGACTTCTCCTTTGGCTAGGGATGATTCTCTACTGTCTCTCTTTAATGTCCCACTACACGATCATGCCATCTTTTATTCTCATCATCAACTCGCATTATAGAGCGCTTATCATGTGGCTCTTCCCTAGCCATCACTTGGCTAAGTTTTCTTGTAGTGTTGTTCATCAACACGTTATCTATTTCCCCTTGGGGTTATCTCTCTGCCTGCAAATTATCAAATTGGACAAAGCAGTAAACTTTCCCCACGGGAGAAAAGCTATTGACTCAATATTGTGATTTCATATGAAAAGAAATCAAACTCATCAATATACATGATAGCCAAAGCAACTCATAATCAAGAAAGATGTACAAAGAATAATCAAGTCACAATACCGACTCATTATCTGAGGATCTCACCTTGTTATCCTCTTGTTTGTGTTAGGTGTGGGACAACTCTATTGCCTCCAACATCTAGTGTCTCTTCGGGTTAAGCTCGAACTCAAAAGGGTTTCGCTAAGCTTGCTCCTCCTTCAATGAGTGCTCCTCGATCTCTACAATTGTATCGACTCACATCTCTTGCCTAGTTATGGCCACTTGTCCATGTACTTACTTCCGCTATGTGCTCTTCCTTTCAAAGGCCCTCACTTAGTGGCAATGCTCTGTCAATATCTTTGACAATCTCTCATTATTTCTCTTAGTCTCTTACTAAGACTTGTCCCAGGGCTTCACTCTTACTCCCTCAAAACTTCCTCTTTGAAGATGTGGTTAACCATCTCTCAGTTTCTAAAATTGTTGTGTTCACTCTCCTACATGTCTTTATGGGTATTCCCCTCTCCGATCCTGCATTAACCATCTCTCAGTTTCTAAAATTGTTGTGTTCACTTTTTTGGAGATTTCTCTTGTGGTCTCCTATATGTCTTTATGGGTATTCAACCTCTCCGATCCTACATTCTCACTTTAAGAGTCTATCGCCCTTGTTAATTTTGAGCTTCTCGTAGGTATAAACTTCATTACTTCGGGACTATACTTATCGTTCTTCGAGATCTCACCCCTTCGAACATATAGAACTTCATATCTCCTCCTCGGTTGCTGTTCTCTTTTGGCATGTTTGTAGCAATTAGTCTTTTGCTCACATCGGCCACAATCTCTTCTTAGATTGCAAATCTCTCTTGTGTTCATATTGAAAAAAAGAGGCCTATCATCTAAGCTTATGTATTTTAAATGAAGAATAATTGCATTTTAAATATAAAAACAACATAGGAGCTGATGCAAGTATGATCCAATTGTTCCTCCATAAGCTTCTATCTTCTAAATAATTAACAGAGCTTGCTAATAAGATCACTAATTAGTCTTGCTAAATGCATGTATTCTTCTAGTGAGAATCTTACATGTCCTACAAGGAAATTTAGCTCAATAAGTCAATTCAAAGTTGCCGGAAATGAATAAACTATAGCTATAGTCATAAATAAATCCAGAAGACAGTGATACATGTACAACACAATAGAAATTCATGTTCTAAATTATAATAAGTATGAGAAGAGTTGTAAGAAAAATAGAACAATAGTTAACGATATTTGTTTAAAAGAAAATATTAACGTCATACTAACATAACAAAAAGCAGACACAAAATCAGTGAACAAAAGCTTGGTTAAGAAAACCAAAAAGGACAGGAAAATAAAACATCTATGCTAATAGAACATTTAGTAGGCTCTAAAAGAAAATGAAAGTAGGACTTGGTACTTACAACAAGTGATTCTTTAGAAGCAGAGAAAAAGATTGGCAGCCATGCATCTCATTTCCATAATCTTACAACATTCTAAATTTATCATTAGTTCACTACACCTTATCTAAATCAGAATTCAAAATCATTTGAAATACATATTCATCCAAACTCAGCCACAACAAATTTGTGAAATATACATGCTCAGCTCTGCCATAATCTAAAATAAAACACGAACTATATTTATCATCTGCTACATTCAAATAATATGAAAGTTACTAATGCATAGTAACAACTAACAACGTTCTTATAGTGCCTTACATAAATTATTCCAACCCATCAATAATTGAAAAGGGAAAGATTCTCATAAGTTGAAAAATTACAGCATCGAAAAGAAGCAGCAGGACTAAACCAGTTCAAAACAAGAAACTGCTATTACTCAATGATCAACTAGGGGTAACCCATGTTGAAATAAAAATTCAAAATTTGAAAGGCAGAAGAAAGCAAGTGGAGGCTACCCGTTTGGGCATAACAACAAGCACCCGGGTTGTAGATTCTATCTTTCGCTTTTTCAACCGCCACAAATCTCCTTCAGCTTATTAGCAGCCGCTTGATCAACCGAATACTGCACATAGAAAAAAAAATTCACAAGAAATCCAAAACCATCCCAAACAGATGCTATCAAAAACACGCAAAGACAACCTTATTGAGGACCCAGAGGGAGTGCTTGTAGGCTCGGCGAAACAGCTCATCGAGGGAAGCAGAGTCGTTGGGGTCCACCTCTCTGTAGTTAACGAAGTTTTCGCGCGCGTATTTCGCATAGTAAGGCCTCGTGTCCACCGGTAGACGCCTTACTAACCTTAGAACCTCGCCGTACGCTCTCAATGCTTTCAGCATCTCTCTGCAAGGACCAAACCAAGCACAAGGCATTTGCCGTGCAGCCAATTGTCGAAGCTACTGCCCTTGAAAATGTCCTCAGCCCACGAACAAGCTGATGGGCTCAAAATGACCCAAGTAACGCACTCGGCTCACTGCTCAGTCGAAGAGCTGGGTACACCTGGGCTTCTTCTTCATGGACTTGAAAGTTGTAACCTTCATTTCCCTGACAATTTCAGGGCAAACATCCTGGTGGGGCCGTTGGTCATACGTGCCCTTTCACCCGATTTGCCTTCTTTGTAAAGCTGGAAAACACACTCAAGGACTATGCTCTTTCTCTATATCGTCCTCTTTTCGGTTGGAATTATCATCTTTTTCCGCTCTGTTCTAAACTCCCGGTTAGTTTTACTAATTTATGCGATTTTCTTTCGGTTTGTTATAACAATGATTTGAAATTTCTCGTGTTCATCTTTCTGCCAAACTCATGTTCTTTTTTTGGTGTTCTGTTCTTCATATCTTCTGCACCTGCGTATTTCCAGTTCGGTTTCTTATTCGTTTTTATTTGCACTGTTGGCATTATCTTGTGTAATCAGTGGAATTTTCTGAGTGGTTTGTTTTAAATAAGATAGTGATATGAATAATTATGGTTGTAGTAGCTTCCCTTTTGTTCTTGAGCTAGCTAGAGATTAGAGCCTGGAGAAATCATATTTTGCTTTAGCTGCCAATATTGAGTTATTAACTCTTGCATTAAGATCACACTAGATAAATGAATTTTAGCTGATAGGTATGAATTTCAAATGATGAGATATTTCAATTAAATATCATGTATATAATTGGCTCTTGGAAACACATCCAAATCCATCTTCAAATGCACATCCATCCAAATGGAATCCTAAGAGAACTATAAAAATTTCAAAACTTCATCTTTATGTGGGAATTCTGTTGTATGAACTTTCAATTATTGCTTATATTTCTTATTAACCCTTTTCTTGATATGGGTTATGATTTTTCATGGTTATGTGTTCTCACAAACTTTTTTTGCCTTTCCTTTTATTGTGGAATTTTTGGAAATCCGGCCTTCATGACATTAATGATTGCATATTGCTGTTGCCAGCATTTAGTTTTAGTAAAATAATAACCTTTTATGTTAATGGAATACGATTGGATTTGTGGAGATAGTTCTTGAGTATGGTTCCAATAGGATTTTATTTTACCATCTAGGAGCATGTGGCTTTTCCATTTCAATTTGAAAGCGTATTATTTTTGAGATTTTGTTGTTAGACCATTGGTTATGCCAATCAACATGATGAAAAAAAAACTTGGGAAAATCATGTTGAATTGGCAGAGAACAATAACACAAGAAAAGCATATTCTAAACAAATGGTCAAAATATAGGCAAATTGTCATATGTTAAAACCATAATGAGTCCAACTTATTCACAATTATGGATAGTATGTGCAAACAAATTGTTATTAGACCAAGATGGAAATTTGTATGTTAGGCATTTTATACAATGTCTTGGTTTCCCTGCGGATTTCCTAGCAGAAAGTAAAACAAACAAAGATGTTTCTAGATGGAGTGGTTTGTATTTGTGTTCAATTCAAAGATAATTACTCATTCAGACAGAGACATAGTCACACACACAATTTCAGCTCTGCTTGCTATTTGATATGCTGGGAAATGAGATTAGCAGATCTAATTCTGCTTATATCCTAAGTTGGTAGTTGCATCTATTGTTACTTCAGCATTACTAGTTTGAGTTTCTGGGTCTATAGAATTCTTTATTTCTTGAAATGTAAGGAAAGAGAAGTCTAAATCAAGAAGAATGTTGCTTTTTATGTGGATGACCTGATTTTGAAGCAAAATTAAGGATATTAGTTGCATTTTTCTTGTGAATAGCTTGTCAGCAACATTATTTAGTCGATTAATCTGACCTCTTAAAAATGACAATTTGGAAGTCCTTAAACTGGCAACAGAATTATGTTGCTGCCAAAATCACTGTTTTAATTTTAGATTGGCACATAAACTTAAAAGTTAGTAATAATATAATACAAACTTTAAATTGTAACACAACGCTCTTGTCACATATAATCATCAGTTTCCAGTTACAAACAAGATCTTACACAATAAATTTAAAAAAAAAATTGAAATGTCTTAAAGATTTTACCTTCATCACCCCAGTTCATCTCTTTTCTCTCTTTTCCAAAATCGCAACTATTTCTCTCTCTTCCCATTTCAACACAATCTTTGCTACTCAAAATAAAGAATCTTTTCTTCTTCTTCATTTCAACTCAACTCTTTCTTTCTAAATTTCTAAACATTTTTGCCATCATCATTTTCTTCCCATCCATCCCAACCCATTTTTTGATGCAATTTGTCTGTTTTCTTAAAAATAGTCGGAAGAAATAATGTGGAGATTGCTTTTTCATTTAATGGGGTTTGAGATTTATTTTGTAATCTTATATCAAATATTTTTTTTTATTCATAGACAAGGTGGATCGTGTTTTCCTAGGCACGCGCTACATCGGCACCCGGGTGTAGTGTTAAATCGTAAAATCGGAGTAATGGAAGGAGTTTAAGGCGTGTAATTGGGATATTATCTGGGAGCTTATTTGTTAAAGGATTCATACAGCCGACCCCAACTTGTTTGGGACTAAGGCTTTGTTGTTGTTGTTGTAATGTCTCCAATGTGCCTACCAGTTTTAATACCTTCTCCCCTTTTCTCCCTATCCCCATTTTGGGATCTATCTATCAATCAAATTGTGACCTTTTTTTTTTATTTTCCTTCCAATTAACATTTCTTTGTGGGTACCCATTTATCAACTACTATTGTGTGGACCCATTTTTTACTTAACCTTTTTTTTTTTATTTGTTCTATTAAATTGAATCCTACTTGGGTATCCAAATTTCTTCATTGACTTGGATGATGTTTCAATAATCTCTTTTATATTGTTATTTATAGATAATAACGGGATAATTCATACTCAAACCGAAAATATTACTTAAATAAAATTCTTTTGAATTTTAGCATTTTTAGCGATTGAATTAATATTTCATATATCCGCGCATATAAAAGAGACTCTTAGCTGTTTTTAATTATAAGTCCGTAATATGTTTTACGACCATTTTTGCCTTCTTTTTCTTAATTTTGATTAAAATTTACTTAAAATTCTTATTACTTTTAACAGTATGAAAACTTGAGCATGAAATTAGAGAAAATGGATAAAAATAGCAAAGACAAACTACAAAAGTAGAGTATTTGAGTATTGAGAAATTGACCCTTGTGTGTTGGGTTAGGAGAAATGGCATCCAACTCTGCAGTTGATTTGATTGACATGCTCCATAATCTCTATACACAAATTTTCTGGCCAAAAGACTTTAGAATAACAGCACATTTAAGATTTAATAAATGGAATTCAATGTATTAATATTTTAAAGTGCTATGAACAATTGGAAGTTCTTCACATTCCATCATTCCATTGTTGAATGTTGAGTAGTTCCTCTCTAGAAACCACAAAACCAAAGGAATTCCTTGAACTTGTCTA
>CAOGCB010097916.1:0-12705 GCA_948266635.1 Cnidoscolus chayamansa
GACATGGTCTCCGAACCCAACTCAGGTTAGTAGACTAGGCTTTAATCCATTGGGCTAATTAATCTAGAAACTAGGTTAATTAAAACTGGAGTCATAGGGTTTTTCTTAATTTACCCTTAAATAATTAAATTAGGTGGCGACTCTCAAACACACACTAAGTGCATCCATCCCTTATTTGATTTGCATTTGCATCTATGTTTGCATCTCGATTTCGGGGGGGAGGGGTTCACAGTGGTATACCTATTGTATGTGAATATGTAAATGTATTTCCTTTTGAACGACCAGGTATGCCACCAGACAAAGAAGTGGGGTTTGTTATTGAGGTGATATTGGCAACTACTCCAATATTGTTGGCTACTTATAAAATGACGCCTTCATAATTGAGTGAACTGAAGACTCAATTGCAGGAATTGATTGAGAAGGAATTTATCAAGCCTAGTGTATTGCCATGGGGTGCACCAGTGCTATTTGTAAAGAAGAAGGATGGTACCTTGATATTATGTATTGATTATCGATAGTTGAATAAGGTAACCATCAAGAATAAATATCCATTGCCACAAAAAGATGATTTGTTCGATCAACTAAAGGGAGCAGTGTATTCTCGAAGATTGATTTGAGATTGGGGTATCACCAACTAAAGGTGAAAGAGTAGATGTATGTAAGACTACATTTAGAACTAGATATGGGCACTTTGAATTTCTAGTTATGCCATTTGGATTGACAAATGCCCAGCAATCTTCATGGATTTGATGAACTAGATATTTCATCAGTATTTAGATCAATTCATAGTAGTGTTCATCGATGATATACTGATATTTTCTAAGATGATATACTGATATTTTCTAAGATGAAGGATGAACATGATCAACATTTGAGAACAATATTACAGATACTGAGAGAGAAGCAATTATACGGGAAGCTTAGTAAAAGTGAATTCTGGTTAAACAAGATATCTTTCCTTGGCCATATCATATCTATTGAAGGTATATAGTGGATCCAAGAAAAATGGAAACAGTGGTAAGTTGAAAGTGCCAGAGAATGTAGCAGAGATCTGTAGTTTTCTAGGATTAGCTGGATACTACAAAAGATTTGTAAAAGGGTTTTTTATTATTGCTACTCTGTTAACCAGAATGTTGCAGAAACATGTAAGATTCAAGTGGACAAAAGCTTATTAGAGGTGTTTTGATATATTGAAGCATAAGCTTACTGAAGCCTAAATTTTAACTCAACAGATATCAAGGAAGCCTTTTGTAATATATAGTGATGCTTCATATATCATATTAGGTTGTGTGTTGATGCATGAAGGGAAAGTGATTTCTTATGTATCTAGGCAGTTGAAAGCACATGAGAAGAATTATCCGACGCATGATTTAGAACTGGCAGCGATCATATTTATATTGAAGATATGGAGATATTATATGTATGGAAAGCTATGTTATATCTATAATGACCACAAGAGTCTAAAGTATCTACTGACCCAAAAAGAGTTGAACTTAAGGCAAAGGAGATGGATGGAGTTAATTAACGTTTATGACTATAGTATTGACTACCAACCAGGCCAAGCTAATATGGTAGTAGATGCCCTGAGTAGGAAAATGCTAAATTAATTAAGAGCCATGAATGCTCAATTAGCATTGAAGAAGGATGGGGCGATAATGGCAGAATTGATTTTGCGTCCTCAATTCTTACAGCAAATCAAAGAATTGAAGAAGGAAGATAAAGAGATACTATCATGGATTGAACTAGTTAAGCAAGGGAAGATAGCACATTATGTAGTAAAAGATGATGGATGTTTGTATTATCAACATAGGCTATGTGTACCTCAGAGTAATGTTTTGAGAAGAAATATTTTAGTAAAGGCACATAGTAGTCCTTGTTCGATGCATCCTGGAAGTGTGAAGATGTATAATGATCTGAGAAAGATATATTGGTGGCCTGGAATGAAGAAGGAAATAGTTGAATATATTGCTACATGCCTCACATGTCAGCATGTAAAAGCGAAACACCAGGTACCCTCTGATTTCTTGTAGCCTATATTGATACCTGAGTGGAAATGGGATAGAGTTACTGATGGGTGTCAAGGCCACCAAAAATAATAAACCTGCTCTTTCTAACAAAACAACACGAAAATATTGTAAATAGGGTGAGAAGGGTTGAACCCTAGGGACTAGCCTTGCCTAAGGCTAACCAAATTTGGACCCGCTGAATCATAAAAATAAAATAAAAATGGGGGAATGGGACTAGCCTTGCCCAAGGCGGACCTGCTGAATCGTAAAAATGAAATAAAAATGGGAATTGTTTTTTTATGAGATGCAAAACGAAAATAAATTGGTGGAAGTGAATAGGAATGAAATTGAAACAGCAAAAATAATAAAAAACCTGAAACAATAGTAGACGAACTCAGCCAAAGGTAATTCGCGGTATGAAGTTCATATGGATCGATCATCGACTCTAGGATAACTAATCAATTTAATATGCAGACAAGTTATAGTCGAAAGGAACGTCCTCCCAACCAATCTTACCGTATTATTAGGTTACTAAGATACGATCTAATAATAACCCCTAATTGACAAGTAACCCTAAGTACGATGAAGGATTTAACTTGTTAACAGCATTAGAATCTAGTAAGACCTTACCCTAGTCAACAAAGACTACGAGAATTCATTTAAACTAGATTATGCCTTCACTCAATATAACCCAAAAGCATCTACACAATCAAGTTATATCAATTGCCACTTGTATCAATTCGGCTAAACAATAACGGATTTAACCTTGTTGATTGGCTATGTAAATTCCTATTAGATGAACAACGGGCCCTGTTTGAACAAATAACAATAATTTACTACGGAGGCAATCTCCCAAGAATTCACAGAAAATACATAAATGCAATATAAATCAAAAAGATAAATTAAAGCATCTTAAGATCTCACAATCATCAAGAACTTCAACCTTGAATTATCCTTCGACTGAATAAAGAAGTTTAGCCACGCATAGCCGTCAAGAAAACACTAATAATTTCTAAAAACAAAACCTAAAAATCGTGTCTATTGTGAGGGTCTCTAGAATTCCCTCTCAAAAACCTAGTTTTAACTTATATACTAATAAAAAGTGGGGCCAAGCCTAATATAACAAAAAGGCCCAATAAAACAATGTTTAAATAATCTTTCTAAATCGTTAAACAGTCTTAATACATCAAATAATTTCATGGGCCAGCTGCCCAATTAAAGTCAGTCCGCTACAGCCCTGCTCTGCCGTTAGTCTTACCCAAGGGTAACTTCTAGCAACGTCAAAACATCTTCAACAATCTTTGATCAAAACTCCTCAAATCTGCTCTAAGAGCTTCCTTTTTGTCAAATCCAACAATTCCTAATCAAAAGACAAGAAACCAAATAAAAGCTCATATTTAAGTACAAATATTATCAATTAAGCACAAAATTATGAATAAAAACATGTTGGATTTGCAAGCTATCAGTTACGATGGACTTTATAACAAGATTGTCACTTACACCTAGAAAACATGATGCTATCTAGGTTGTAGTGGATCGATTGATGAAATCAACACATTTCTTACCTATTCAGACTAACTATACACTTGAGAAATTAGCAAAATTATATATACAAGAGATAGTCCGTTTACATGGTGTGCCGAGATCTATTACATCAAATAGGGATCCCATATTTACATCTCAATTTTGGAATAAGCTACATGAGACATTAAGGACCAAGTTGAACTTTAGCAAAACATTTCAACCACAAAAAGATGGCCATTCTGAGAGGGTGATATAGATACTGGAAGACATGTTGAGAAGTTCTGTGATAGATTTTGAGGGAAACTGGGAGAGATACTTAGCATTAGTAGAATTTGCCTATAATAATAGTTATTAGGCTGGTATTAAAATGGCACCGTATGAAGCACTGTATGGAAGGAAATGCAGAACGCCTCTCAATTGGTTTGAAGTGAGAGAAGCTAAATTAATGGGACCAAAATTATTGAGATAGACAGAAGAGAAAGTAAAGATTATTAGAGAAAGGTTGAAGATAGCCAGTTATAAGCAACAAACTTATTTAGATTTGAGACGTAACAACATAGAGTATGTTGTTGGAGACAGAGTATTCATGGGAGTTTCTCCATGGAAAAAGATCATTAGATTTGATAAAAAGGGTAAATTGAGTCTTAGGTTTATTGGTCCATATGAAATTGTAGAATGTATTGGACCAATGGCCTACATACTTGCCTTACCATCTTAGTTGGATAAGATTCATAATGTTTTTCATGTGTCTATGCTCAAAAGATATAGATCAGACCCTTCACATATAATTTCATTGGAGAAAATAGATGTATAGGCAGACTTGACCTATGAATAAGAGTCAGTTTATATCTTGGCAAGAGCGGTCAAATAATTAAGAAGCAAGAAAGTTCTACTGGTGAAGGTTATGTGGACAAATTATAATTAAGAAGAAGCAGCTCGGGAAAGTGAACAAGTGATGAAACAACAATACCCTCAATTGTTTAAACAGTAGTAAAATTTTGGGACGAAATTTTCTTTAGAGGGGAAGAATTGTAACATCATATTTTCTGTAATTCTGAATGATTATGTATAAATTTACAAGTGTGAATGAAGAAGAATGTTTTATTAAGAATAATTTACTTATGGTGTAAGATAATAAATAAAATATAGTTGAGAATTTAAAAGAGAGAGAATGAAGCAATGAAGGAAGATATTGATCATGAAAGGAAGCATGTATTGGTTGGAAAGACTCGGTCAACGAATATATATATATCAGTTAACATGGGCGAGAAGAATTGTAACTTAGTTAAGCATGAATGTTAAAGGCTCGATTTATGAAGAATGAGTAAGGATGATCCATTGAACATGATGGAAAGATGTGGGACATAATAAAGGAAAGAGTATAGTCTCGGTCTTGAAGGGAGGAGTAATAGATGTTTCAGTTTGGTAAAGAAGCAAGGAAAGGGAGACGAGAGAAAAGTAGAATGACCCATATGTCTTAGTTGAGAAAGAATAAGTTAATTAAGATGAAGTTTAGGTGGATAATAAATGTGAGTCCTAGTTTAAAAAGTGTCAACTATCTAGGAGAAAGGATTAGTAGCAATATCATTTAACTTAAGGAGAACACATGTCCTAAATGAGAGTTAGGTAGCATAAGAGGAGGTAGTATATAAGCTTGGCACTTATAAGTATCTACGGTTACAAAGAGAGAAAAGAGAAAACAAGTTTACAGAGACTTTATCTAAACTCCAAAGCATTTGAGGAAGAGAAAGATTAAGATATCTTAGTGTTATCATATTAGAGAACTAAAAGGAGGAAGCTATGATGGAGAGGGATTTAGAAAGTGAATTGTGATAAGGAAAGGAAGGAAGGAAAGGAACTATGAAGTAAAGGAAGAAAAGAGGAGAATTGCATATCCAAGTTAGGTGATATATGTATATAGATAGTGTTAGATGATATATTTGGTGATATGTGTGTTAAGTGACTAAAATATATGTTATATAAGTTTATAGATTAAGTGTTGTATGTTTGAATAACTCATATTAGGTGCTATAAACTCATACTGTATAAATCTTATATTATGATATATGAAACACATAGGGGACATTAGGTTATTTCCTTTTTTCCATATTATTTAAATGAAAATGTATTTGAAATGATGTCAAAAGGATTTTCTACGGAAACAAATTAGGTAAAAGCTTGCCAGATGATTTGTTGGAAATGCATGTGTTGTGTAAATGTAAAAAAAAGAGTAATAAAGAATTAAAAATGAACAAGGTTTGAATAATAATGTAGGAAGCCTCAGTTTAGGGATGGGTGAGATACAAATTAGCTTAGGAAGTCTTGGTTGGATGATGTTTTAAAGTATGATATGGAATGACTTTGTAACAAAATAATAAACATAATGGCTACTATTTGAGTAAGACAGAAAAATACTGAAAGAAATGAAAAGCTTGATATATTTGCTTTATGTCTACTGCGTGAATATACAAGTATAAAATATGGACATATAATATGAAGTAATGGTTGATTTGGCAACCTTAATAAATTAGTGGTATATGATTAATAAGAATATACTTAGAATAGGAACTAATTATTGTCGTGGCAGCCTTAATATAGCCGTGGAACATGATAAACAAGGAAGTGCTAAATGGTTTAATGTATGAAGCCTTAAAGTAACAATGGAATATGATAAATAATGAAACTATTTAGTTGCATACAAAATGAATTGTTGTTGTGTAATTTGGTGAAACATGATATAATGAATTAGTAATGCAGAAACTAACACTATAAATTAATAATGTAAAAATGGTCCTAGTTAATTGATGTGGGATCCGATAATAGTTTAAAGGTATGATATGTCATAGGAACCGCAGTTGTTTATTTGAGTTTTAATTGGATATTTGGGACCACGGATTAGGTACCCCACATAGATTGGCCGATGTGCCCTCCATAATATAGAGTAATCCCCTTTATCTATCAGTTGGTCCTGCTTAATGTGCATGGACCTAAATGTTGGCTTGAATTTAAAATAATATTGAATGAATTGGCGAAAAGAAATACACGTGTCTTAAATTTGGAAAATATTGTTGACTGGCTAAATGAGAATTAAATTATGTAATAATTGGAAAATTGCATTTGAGTTGATTTATTTTATTTGCATATGGTATTTTATATTTGTATTCATAAGTTAAGTATTATTTCTATTTTGTATACCCACTAAGCAAAAATTACTCTAGTTGTTGGTTCTTACCACATGCAGCTTCCGAGCAACGATACTAGTGATCTAGCCAGGAAGTCTACAAATAAAGAGTTTTTATTACAACTAGTTTTTATCTACTATTTGCCTAGTTTATTGAGTATTTGGCATGTACATAAAGTTATTGATGAGTGTCGAAACCACAAAAAATAATAAATCTGCTATTTCTAATTAAACAACACAAAAATATTGTAAATAGGGTGAGAAAGGTCGAACCCTAGGGACTAGCCGTGCCCAAGGCTAACCAAATCTGGACCTGCTGAATCGTAAAAATAAAATAAAAATGGGGGAATCGCTTTTTTGTGAGATGCAAAATGAAAATAAATTGGTAGAAGTGAATAGGAACAAAATTAAAACAACAAAAATTATTTAAAATCTGAAATGATAGTAGACGAACTCAGCCAAAGGTAATTCGCGGTATGAAGTTCATATGGATCGATTATTGAATCTAGGATAATTAATCAATTTAATATTGCAGATAAATTATAGCCAAAAGGAACATCCTCCCAACCAATCTTACCTTATTATTAGGTTACTAAGGTACGATATAATAATAACCCCTCCTTAACAAATAACCCTAAGTTCGATGAAGGATTTAATCTATTAACAACATTAAAAACTAGTAAGACCTTACCCTAGTTAATAAAGACTACGAGAATTCATGTAAACTAGATTATGCCTTCACTCAATATAACCCAAAAGCTTTTACACAATCAAGTTATATCAATTGCCACTTGTATCAATTCGTCTAAACAATTACGGATTTAACCTAGTTGATTAGCTATGTAAATTCCTATTAGATGAACAATATGCCCTGTTTGAATAAATAACAGTAATTCACTATGGAGGTAATCTCCCAAGAATTCACAGAAAAGACATAAATGCAATATAAATCAAAAAGATAAATTAAAGCATATTAAGATCTCACAATCATAAAAAACTTCAACCTTGAATTATCCCTTGACTAAATAAAGAAGTTTAGCCACGAATGGCCATGGAGAATAACCTAAAGATTCTAAAAACAAAACCTAAAATCGTATCTTTTATGAGGGTCTCTAGAATCCCCCTCCGAAAAACCTAGTTTTTACTTACATATTAAAAAAAGTGGGGCCAAGCCTAATATAACAAAAAGGCCCAATAAAACAGTGTTCAAATAATCTTCTTAAATCGTTAATCTCGTGGGCTAGCTGCCCAATTAAAGTTAGTCCGCTACAGCCCTGCTCTGCCGTTAGTCTTGCCCAAGCGTAACTCCTCGTCAAAACGTCTTCATAAACTTCAACATTCAGCTCATTTGATCAAAACTCCTCAAATATGCTCCATAAGCTTTCTTTTTGTCAAATCCAATAGTTCCTAATCGATAGACAAGAAACCAAATAAAAACTCATATTTAAGCATAAATATTATCAATTTAGCATAAAATTAGGAATAAAAACATGTTGGATTTGCAAGCTAT
Organism: Cnidoscolus chayamansa; assembly: GCA_948266635.1. Taxonomy (NCBI): domain Eukaryota; kingdom Viridiplantae; phylum Streptophyta; class Magnoliopsida; order Malpighiales; family Euphorbiaceae; genus Cnidoscolus; species Cnidoscolus chayamansa. The sequence goes on from CAOGCB010097916.1 coordinate 8,222, forward strand.
TAAAATTCCCCACACTTATCCCATGCTTGTCCTCAAGCATGACTCAAAACTCAACAAAACTCAATTTATGTGAAAGGAAATCTTATCAAATTATCACAATCCTTACAAGAACATTTGGAAAAACTTGCTAAGCAAAGTCATGTTAACTAAGTTTATCTGAAGTGCAAAGAGAATAAAGGGTCAAATTTAGATTCTTTCCTATACAAAATCCAAGGCTTGAACATTGTTATTTAAAATATGAATTTTTTTTAAAGTTCCATAGCAATTATACCATTACTTGGAGAATTATTTGATAACTTGCTAAGGCACAAAAAATCATTACAACCACACAAAATTGAATAAGCTAAACCTTTTTTTATTTGCCTGATCATTTATTGAATGCTTGAGTTTGTCATCATCTATTCGGTGCAAGGACGCATATTGGTGATACCTGTACCCAGCTACTGAGAAAGGAACAAACTCAAGTGGTTGGACTAGCACTACTCTTTATCCATTACTGGACAGCGGAGTAACTATTGAATGCCTGAGTTTGTCATCATCCGTTCGGTGCGAGGACGCATATTGGTGATACCCATACCCGGCTACTGAGAGGAACAAACTCAAGTGGCTAGACTAACACTACTCTTTATCCATTACCAGACAGCGGAGTAACTGCTCAATCTATTTCTTTCTCCATCATTAGTTCAAGCATCAAACTGATATCAAAAGGAATCAATAAATTCATCAACTTATTCTAAATGCAGAAAAGATAAAAGTAATCAAGTTAAATTTGCTAAACTAATTAAGAAAAATTTTCAACTCAATTCAAAGGATTGTTCCAACTCAAGAAAGGAATTCCTAAAATTTGTTTGCTCAACAAAGTTTTTTTTTTAAGTTTCAAATCACGCTTTAAGGACACAAATAATCCCAAATTTAGCTCATATCATAAAAAATGCAACAATTTTACTCTAAATGTCATGGGATAAGTGTTTAAACTTTCTAACTTAACAAATATAATCATAACTGTCAATTTGTTACTAGATAAATAAACACAAGACATAATTAAAATATGAAATTCAGCACATGGCAATAGCATTATATCCATATAAACACGAAAACAAAAAATTTTAGCAAAAACACCACAACAATTTCAGCAAAAGCACCTTCTATAGTTAAGCTCCTCCCCACACTTACTTCTCACATTGTCCTCAATGTGGACAAACGCATACAAATCAAACACAAGACAGAAAAATAAAAAGAGAATAAGTTATGGTTATTGCCCTTTTTGTGGAGGACATCCTTCCTAGCATCTCAAAGAGAAGGAGGGATGAAGCGTCCCCAGCCCATCTTGTTCATTAGTAGCCTTAACATCTAATTGTCTTGCCTCACAAATGCACTAAGTTACTGTAAAGTCTCATGATTTTGCTGCACAAGGGTCTGCAACGCTGCATTTTATTGTTCTAGAAGCTGTAGATGAGCTTTCATGTCTTGAAATGCAGCCGGAGTTGGTGCAGGAGGTGGTGAAATAGAGGGGGCAACAATGGCAGTAGCTGCATTAGCTACGCTTTGTCTTCCAGCGTTCGTCGGACGCTCAGCTAACTCACCTGCAGGCATAAAAGAAATAACACCACCTTCCTCATAGTGAATCAAGCGCATAGTAGTCAAAGTAGCTATATTAAGGAAAGGCATTTTAAATGCTTCATGCAGGTTGTTTTCCAATGTGATCAGTCCTTCATGCAATGTAATTTTAGTGACAATGAAACCTAAAGACATTTGCCTATGATTGGCTATATTCTTATGGAATTGTGTGACCACCCAATAACCTAAGTTTACCCTTTTCTTTTTACCATACTCCACAAAATGAACAAATCACCCCTAGTAAGGACAATAGGGTCATTATGGTTCCCAAAAAGTGAACTTGCTATGAGCCTATGAATGTAGCATAAAAGCCCACTTTGAATCAAGTTAGCCTTAGACTTTCCAGGTGCAAATACCTCTTCCAGTAGTCTGGTGAGTGTTTTGCATGCATGTGTGGGATTGTATTCATCAGGGAAATCATTAAGTGCATTGATGTATTCAGAACTTGAGACACTCTCCCTAGTAGGAAGTCTTAGGGCGATGTTCAAATCATCAATGGAGTAATGATGCATTTGACCCAATAATCTAAAGTGAATGGTAGATGGAGTTGAATGTTAAAATTCTTTTGGCTTTTCTCAAACTTAAAAGTAGCATAAAACTCCTTAGTAAGCTCGGTGTAGGAGTGTAAATGCAAAGAAAAATATGCTTGCCAAGCTATGTTTGCAACCAATTCTTCAAATTCAGCATCAAAATTCAATCTTTGCAATGTTAAAACATGAACAAACTTGGTAGGAATCACATAACAACTTTGGTAAAAAGTGTACATATTCTTGTGTTCATGGTCTGTGAATTTCAGATGTCCATGAAGTGTCCCAATAGCAGGTGGATAGACACTTTTACCCTTTGCGATCCTCGATCTTCTTTGCTTCTTGTTGATTGGCTCTTCAATAGCTTGTTCCTCTTCATCATCAGTTTCAAAAATCTCTTCTTGTTTAGTATCCTGCTACTGCACATTTTGAGATGACGGAGGTTCTCTTTATCCTCGCTTTTAGCTCTAGGTGATGGCGGTGGTCGTGTTGCTCTCCTTTTCATTTGTCTGGTGTTCGGTCGGGAGGTTGTTGGTGTATCCATGGGAGAAGTTGCAGGTTTAGGTTGTTATGGTGGTGCTGGTATTGGGGCAACAGAGGTTACAGATGGGTTGAAGGGTGGTGATGAGGCGGTTGGTGGTTCAGGCTGTGGTGGTGTAGTGGTTTGTTGCTTCCTCTTTCACTTGGGGTTTTTGGGTTGTGGTGGTTGTCTATGGGTCAGTTTAGTAGGAGGTGGATTGGGGGTAATTCTGGTTCGAGCCATTAGACAAGGTCACTGAAGTGATTACCTGCAAGGGAATCCAATAACAAAACCCAAGACAACAAAACAAACAAACAAGCTATTGATTATACTAGTAAGCACAAAAATATTATCAAAATCCCATCCGTACTTGTTACTTGCACAAACCCTAAAGAAAAGAAACACCTACTGAAGAGTTCTTAACATGCAATGTCCAATAATAGCAACGTTGTTGCTTGTTAACTCGCAAGTATACGGATCGCAATGTAGTAATAAAAAGATCGTTCCCACGAGGAACGGGAATCGTCCACCTATTACTCATTTTTCATGTTGTATTTGCAATAATTCATTAATTTAAGAATTTAATCCTTAATTCTACTAAATAATATAGATATTGATAACTAAACACAATTATGTATAGAAAACAACAACTCAAGTAACTTTGAATCAAGTCTTTACAAAATCTTCTCCTTAGTCAAAAAGTCGGTTTTTAAGAATTCAATAGTCTTAAATGCATTCATAAGGTTTTAACCAACCTCTCAGCCTGTATTAAAATCATTATATACATTTATGTCAAAATGTATTCCATTCCTTACTTAAACAAAACATTAACTTAGAACTTGCTTTTTGATTATTTCAACAAGTTACAGTCAAAATTTGTCATAAATAAGTTAAACATTTATCATGCACTTTGCTTTAACCATGTCCATGTTTAAATCAAATGCTATGTTATTGATATGGATTGCTTAAATTCTTTCTGAGATTAAACAAACCACTAAAAATACTAAACAAGATCAATAAAATAGCTTTAAGATCTATTGCATTTATAAAATCCACATCTTACAATGTTGTTTTTAACAAAAGATAACAAGTACAACAACGAAGAGATTTAATAAACAAGAAGGAATTTACAGAAAATGAAATCACTTCTCGCCTCTATGAGGGCGTCACACCTCGAGGAATCCCTTGAAGTTGTTGCTAGACTTGATTCTGGAATGACTCTCGCCTTTTCCTAGATTAGATGTTGAGTTCTGCTTTTCTTTGAAGTCTGTGTTGATAGGTTGATCTCTCGATCTCCCTAAGTTCTTTTTGGCTCCTTTAATAGATAGATGAATTGTGGAAGTTGTAGGACAGTTTGTTGAGCAGTTGGGGTCAATTTTGGCCGGTTATTGCAACTTCCAACGGTTGGTCAAAGTGAAACATCATGACTCCTCGATCAGCCACTGGTTTCTGCAACTGTTAAGGCCGATTCGCGACCAAGAATTGCGGCTTCGCGAGCGCGAATAGTTTCTGTCTCAAAATTGGCCCAAGTCGTGACATCGAGTTGTTTCTACCTGGAAGGTGTGTCAAGTCGTGACCGCGAAGTATTCTGGCGTGGGCGCGAATAGTTTATGCCTTAAAGGCCTTCTCTCGGACACCTTCCATTCGCGACCAAGAATTTTATGTCGCGGTCGCGAATTCCTTCTGATGAACAAAAACTCACCCTTTTTGAATCTGTTTTAACTTTAATTCTACTTCTCATGCTCATCTCCATGCCTGCATTCATTTTAACCCAAAACTACACACAAACAAGTGAAACATAACAAAAACATATAAAAACA
>CAOGCB010098175.1:0-15649 GCA_948266635.1 Cnidoscolus chayamansa
CATTTCCAATTCAATTTTAATTGAATACTGCACAGCCTGTGACAAACAATATCCTCAGCTCAATTGTTATGTTCAAACAACATACTGTTGAACTATAACATCCTAAACAGAACCAACTCTTTCTTCGTACAGAGGTTTAAGTAGCAGCATCAAATGGATAATCTTGTATAATTGAAACAAGTATTTATTATATCATTAAATTAAACTTGTGAAATGCATTTACTAGTAAATAATCTTCTAATAGATCAGGCGTATAGAGAACCGGGTTTGCGATTCCGACCACGTGTTTGCTTTTAGCATCAACTCAGCCAAGATGACAAGAAGTTATATCTTCAATCTTTCTTGGGCCTCCTATGAACAGTTTCTTCGTTCTTGGCCATGAATTCTCTAGTAGCTCAGAAATGTTAGATGATGATCCGAATTATAGGTGATGTGAATTCTCATGGAAGCTTTGGCCTATTGGAAAGCAGATCTTACCATACAAGAAGATCTGAAGTCATACGACATGGATGGAGGATTCATAGCTACCATTAGGCCTCTGAATTTCTTCGCATTTTTTTCTTCAGTTTGTCCTGCACCCTGTATCTCTCACGTCGTTCTTCTCTCTGTCGCTTTCTTGACAATTGCTCGTCCTTTGCTTTCTCTGCTTGGTATTCTGTTCTCTTCTTCTCTGCCTTGAGCTTTCGCTTCTTCATCTGCAAAACCACATACAAAGGTGTTAGCGAAATGCTAATTGAAATTTTCTAAGCATTACTGTTCCAAACAGAATACAATCCAAAAAAAAAAGGCTAAATGTAGCTAATATAAATCAGATATTTTTCTTTAAAAAAAAATAAATAAATGTATATGTGACGCATCCCCTCTTATTTTTCCAGCACAACAGGTACAAAAAACCAATTTTTTATTTAATATTTTTTCCAATTGCTTTTAGACAAATTGCCATAGAGAAAATAACTCCTAACATGAGGTTATTCAAACCCTCAAAGTCAATGCGCATCATACTGGGATCACTTGCAAAGTCTTATCATTTTCAACTCTTAAGAATGATGCTTCCTACTGGAAAAGAACAAACATTTTTTGGACTTAACCCAAGCTACCACATATACGATTTTCTGCTTCCCAGCGCATACCTTCTCATGTCTAATCCTTTGAAGGTGCTGAACCAGAGTATGAAGTTTTCTCTCCCGAGAATCCATGACAACTGCTCTTTTATTTTCAAGAAGAGGTCGTTTCCGACTGGGTATATCCTTTGGTTTGGATTCAAATGGAAGTGCTGCCTGTAACGACTTGGGTATCACCAATGGATTGAACTTCTTTGGCTTTCTTTCAATAGGCTGTCAGAACAAACAAAGCATTACTAAACGAAAGCAGAAACAGCAAATAATTGCTTGCATTATCTGAAGGAGAAAAAACAGAGATGTGGTTAGTAACCACGAGCTATAAGAACCACCACCTAAAAAAAAATTACCTTGTACAGTGAATCCTTGTTAACAGGAACAGGAAGATTGTGTTCTATCCTTAATTCAGCCACCGTTTTCATTCCTTGCCAGGTCTTATTACGAGGTTGCAATGAAGTTGTCAATGGGTTATAGAACTGAGGTACTTCAACTTGAGTCCATGCACGAAGGACAACAATGTCACTCATCAAAATCCTGTCCTCAAAAGTGCACCGGGCAATTCCTTCTCTTGGTGCCCCACCCTTCTTTTTGGGTTGGTTACCGATCTCATCTTTTGCAGCCTGCCCATATTGAAACAAATCAGAAATTACTCTAACCTATAATAGGAAAGACTCGACACATTAACACCATCACTTCGGAACAAGAATTCTGTCTAAAAGATGCATCTTAATAAGTTATCAAAAGTAAACCAAGAGATATTCTCCTTTTGATAATTGTAAGAAAAACTATATATTATCAGTTCAGGTGGATCAAGCATCAGTACAAGGAAGAGAACTGCAGATATGCACATGACATAAAAACACAAAAAAGAAAGCACTTTTACCTTTTTCACCTGCCCACGGATGCCACTCACAGTGCGAATAGAAGCACCTTCAAACCGAGCTACTTCAAGATCTGAAGTGAACATATTTGTGATCAATGCAGTCTTCTTGAAAATCTTACAAGGATAACCAACCAGTTTGACTTTCTTCATTATTTTTGCTGCATGATTGAACTCGAGTACAACTGCAGTTGCAGTTATCCGAAATGATGACTGAAATTCAATCAAAAACAATAATGTAATGAAGAAAAATGGGAAAAACAAGAAACCAAAAATAATCCCTGATAAAAACAATGTAGTGCATTTTCAACATTAAAAAAGCAGTTGACACCTAGCAGAAAATATAAAAAAAATAAGCATAAACCTAGAAATCAACCAACAAATATCAGCGACTTCAGTTTTCGGAGTCTAATAAAGTGTATTAGCTTGATAAGACATTCTTTAAAACATATCAAACAATAAAGCTAATCGCCTTACAGATTGACCACAAAATCTCAACACAACACATATGTCCAACCAACTAGTTTACCATTCAAGGTTTTCATACCACATTCAATAACTACAAATTCATGGGTGCTCCACAACTTCTTGTTTGTACCCTCTGTTCCCATGTTAACTTCAACTTCAAATCAAAGCAATTTCATTCATTATTCAACCATAGGAGCCTAATAAAGTATAGCCAATCACAAGCACAAGTAAAGAAGGGTTGAAGTCTTGCAGGAGGTTAAATTCAATAAAATTTCATATAAGGAAAAAAGAAAATCAAAATGATTAAGCAATCATCACCAAATAAAGCAGCTAAAGACAAAATTGATCAGAGGTCCATAAACAATTCAAAGTTTGAAGATATTATGCAAAAGTTTTCAAGGCACCACATTAATAAATAATGATACAGCATTTTAACTTGCAATGTTCAAAAAAAAAAAAAAAGGATCTCAACATTTGTTCAGACATTACTCCTTTTTTAAGTGTCTTAATATAGGTTGACACATTAGTAAATGAGTTGCTTTCTAACTTGCTCAATATATATAGTTGCATACACACATACAGGGATTAGATACTTTATCTTGCATCTATTCCAAAAGTATTTGCAATAGAATGCTCAAGATTTGGTTAAATAAAAGATAAAAAGATCTTTTTAATCAAATTTAAATGTACAATTTTTGCATAAAAAGTATATTATGAACTTTATTTTTCTTTTTTTGCTGAGAACTAAACAACGAATCAATCATATTAAATTTCTTGCAACTCATTTTCAGTTTATATTAGCATCTTCTGAAATGGAAGAATGTCAAATCCAGGTGAATAATCTGGGATGTTTCTACTGACAAGTTCTCCCATGACAAATGAAGTCATAAAATATTGTAAACTTCAAACACCAATTATATTCAAAATCTTGTATGCCAAGCAATCCATACCCTTCAATTGAAAAGTACAAACTCCACTCTCCACATGCAAACGCAGTGCATCATATATACACATTATGACAAAGAAATAAATTATAACCTGATCAGATAAACTCTGGACAGCAACCACCCCAGTGTGGGGAGGGGCAAGAGGACCCCAGAACATGGCAAGACAATGCATGTGCTCTGGAGTGTACTTGAGCATGCGATGCCTTCCATTGAGATCTTCAATTGCATAGACAGGTGTAGTTTGGTAACGCCTCCAACCAATAGACACAATTATTGGATCTCTAGTCTTCAACACCTTCCTGTGCCATCTATGCCGTTTTAACCTTGTCTACAAGAAAGAATTAGGCATTTTATGGCATGTATGAGGGAAAATAGAGTTAACCATCCAAATTAAGGTTTGATGTGAAAATATAATTTCCTTTTAAAATAAGCTTGCACTTGCTATATAACAAGGATTAATATTTGCAGCTCATCAGGACTACTAATCTAACTGAGAGAATATCATAACTTTCAGCAATTAAATTTCGCCTGATTTCAACTATTATTTGTTCAGCAGGTTATGTCATTAGTATGTTTACTAGCTATCAAAAAAAATTTTCACCCCTTCATTTCCAAGTACAGGAAGAATAGAAATCAGTCATTAATTTTATTATTTAAAGTTCAGCATTATTGTGTAGCACAAAATTGGGAATCTGAGAATTAAAACATCGATCTTTTATTCCTCAATTTGCAAATTCAACCAATTACTGGGGAAACCATCTGGCATCATTCCCTTCATTGAGAAGCATTAATACCTGTTTCCACCAAGTGAGCAGGAAAAGCATGTAACTCGAAGTGTAGCACCCAATTATTGTGCAAATGATCCCACAAAAGAAAAGGAAGGAAGGAGATAAATACCATCCAGATTGAAGTACCAGATGATTTTAACAAAATAATAGTAAGATCTAGTGTTGTCTAACCTGCATATATCCAACATTTTCCTCGCCAAAACCAATTCCTCCAACCAGGATCGGTTGGCATGGATCAAAATATTCAACCATCTCAAACGGAACATCATGAACCTCTAGTCTTAGGTAGACCCCTGTTTGGAAGCCCTCAATCTCTAATCTTGTTTCCTCGTCAAGGTCATTGAGTTCAGCAATATTCCTTTGTTTACGGAGTTCAATCTCCTCCTTCAACTGGAAGAATCAAGAAATATAACCGCACATAAGTTACCATTTAAAACCTTAATAAATGGGCATAACTCTAACATGACCCAGAAAATTCACCTTGTCAAAAAATCCACTGTCATTGGCTTGTTCCCTGTGAAACTTGGCTCCTTGTTTCTCATCAAGTTCCTCATGTGGTTCAGATCCATCATATGTAAATCAAAATTAAGGTCACAAAAACCAATTCACCACTGCTACTGCACAAGAATATGAAAGATGGCAACAGCTAATGAACTGTTGACATTAAGCAGAAAAAGAAAAAAGAAAAGCAAAGGGAAGGGAAGGTAAAGAAAAAAAAACATGAATTTGTGCCTTTGAAATAACAGTGAAATATTTGCAACACTTAAATAGAGATATTTAAATAAAGGATATTGAGCATCAAATTTAGCACGAAGTGCCAGCTTTTTTAATCGCCGCTCCCCTGCAAGATCATCTTCCATCTCGACAGGCATACCTCCGGATTCATATCTCTCACCCGTTTCCAAATCTTCAAAGTCACCATAGACATCTTCTTCTTCTTCAGTGTTTGCCACAGACGGTTGATTTCTTTGGGCAGCTTTTGACCAGTCACCAGTGACAAATCGATCACGAATACTTTCATATATCTCTTCCTCTTTCCAGTTTCTAAGACCAGAATAATTAGTGAATTTGGAGCAGTCCTCAGTATTGATGTTTGTACCATCCATTCCCTCTTTGACATTCTGCAATACATAAGCCAAGAAGCATAATGTTGATCAATGTTAAAAGGGGAAACATATATAATTATCCTCCTGTTAGATGGAAAAATTTATTAGGAAGAAGAATAAAAAGAAGAAATGCTTAAGCTTCAAGTAATATTTCAAACCTTATTTCCTTCTCCTTTTAGCTTAAAAAAATCATCTCCATCACTTTCTTCATCATCAACACTGTCCTGCTTCTCAGTATTGGCAGTTTCAGATGTCCCATACACAAGTTGCATGAGATTGATATTTTTTCTCAAGCTAGTCCTTTCAACCAATGACTCTTTCCACTTTGATACATTGCCCAGACCATCTTCTAAAAGAGAAATAAATAGAAGACATTAGAAATTTAAGGTAACTCCCAGGAGAAAAAAGCAGTTCATCAAATGAATAAACCACTTCATAGTTAATATCTCTTCAAATTCATTAAAACCTTTTTATGCTCAGATAATTATGTACACTACCCATCACAACCTGTTGTTTTAATAAATCAAACTGCAGTTCACAGCAAATTTATAAATATAAAGCTAGAAGTAATTCTAGGAAGATGATATTTACAAAGTTCAAGGGACATGAAAACAAAAAGTACCATCTGTTCCTTCATCCTCTCCATCCTCTGAAACATCTGAATCAGAATTTGATTGATTATCCTCATCATCATCATCTTCACTCCCATCATCAGAGTCCTAAAGTGGTAATCTAATTAGAATTCCACAAAAGTAAATAAAAAGTCCTGTAATCTGTACAACTTATATAGCAACAAGCAATGTATCAATAACCCAAAGAGAAAGAGGAAATTACCCAAAGGCATCTGCTACAAGGTTAATTATCTCAAAATTAAACAGATCATTTCCACTTAAAATACTGAGCTCTGAGAGATAGAATGAAAATTAAACAAATCATTTTCACTTAAAATATTGAGTTATGTTTGGTGGTATTCTCAAACAGTAAACAGTCCATAATTTTATCACAGATGAGCTGTTGATACAGAAAACTTATTGCCCAGCAAAAGAGAAGGTATGGGGACATTTGAAGAAAAAATGCCTAAGAAAGAACCTGGGTTACTAAAACTCAAAAGAAGAGAAATGAATAACATCAGCACAGTTTATATCATTCTATAGCACAAATGAGCAGTATCACATGACAGTAGTAACAATGTTCATCCTTTCAAAGCATTCTAATGCTGTAATACACAAATATTAATGTTGCAAAAAAACAAATATAATCATTCAAAGGGGAAAAAGATACTAGCCTGTCCCCAACTAGATCACAGCTCTTCCTAGAAATGAAAGAAGTAACACCAATGGTTTACCTTCAGATCCTGATCATCCATGTCATCCCCGAACATAGCTTTTCTCCTCAATCTTCCACCATGAAAGTCAATGTGTTCCTTCAAGCCATTTTTGAGATTAGTTTGATGATTTGATGCATTAACATATTCTTCATCAGATGCTCCATCTTCTGCATTTATCATGGCATCATCTTGACCAGAAGACTCTGAACCATCTGAATATTCAGTATCACTTTCTTCTCTGGACCCATCAGGTTCAATTTGAACCTCATGCTTATTCTTGTTAAAAGGCTCTATACCAAGTCTCTGCTCCTCGTTATTATCACTTACATATTTCTGAGTATCAGATGCAACAATAGGATTCCTGCCGAAAAGCGTAATGAAGCTATTCTCCAATTTCTCATCAATCGAATATTTTGTGTTCTGCAGTGATTTCACCAAAACCTCACCTACATCTTGGTCCTTTCCTGCAAGACATCCACAGATTCTCTTAGAAGTTCAATTTGGACAGAAGCACAGAGTTATGTATTTGCTTCAAGCCGTATGCATTATTTAAAGAAGCAATTTCACTTAAACACAAATATCATATATGTCCATAAAATGACCAGAGGTATGTCAAAAAGAAAAATGCAACAGAATGATAAACTGAATAAACAATTTGACACAGGTTCAACCAACAAAACATGAGAAAAGAAAAGAACATAGTAACAAACTGTCACCTTTGCGTTTTGTTCCCCCATTTTCATCATCAACTTTAGAGAACTGAACGAAGTGGTCATTTATGTTTATGTACACGGCATCCTTGTCATACAGCAGATCCCCAAGGCCAGACATTGGTGCATAAAATAGTTTTTCCTTGTCTCTCAATCCCTTCTTTTTGGCAGCTGATGGTAAAGGACAAGGGTCAGCCAAAGCTGTAACGCCAGCCAAACTATAATCTCCAACACCAGCAATATGAACCTGATTCAAAAATTGTTTATTAGAATATAGATGTTTAAGGAGAAAAATAGAGAAATATATTTTACCAATATATATAACTTGGGACAAGAAATTCTCATTATTTTCTTGTGAGCCAGAATTAGTTGTCCCACCCAGTTGAGCTAATTTAATCCAAAAGCAAAGCTTAAAGCTTAATCCCACTTCCCTAGCATCCTTAGATTGGCTAATAGAAAAGCTGCATATGCCTTTAAAGAGTATAATCAAAGTTTTTCAAAATTAGACTTCATGGATACAAAAGCATACTGGACCTGTTAATGTCTTAACCAACTAAAATTATTTTCAGTCAGCTTATTTTTCCTAAAACTGGAAGTCGCCAGTCCAAAAATTCCATTCAACTGCTTTATAGTGCATCTACTTTTCATATCCTAAATTTCAGACAAGGGGAAGGAAAAGATGTACACCCCCCTCTATCTATCCAAAATATAGGGATCCATGTTTTGATTATATATACAAAATGGTTTATGAAGATAAATTATTCAGGTCATAAGGAGGTGTTATAGCTTCTTGAACAATATCTGCCCAATGATCAAGGCTCCAAAAGAACACAGCATACCACTCTTATATTCATATTAAATACTGTTTCACCTTTATCTCCCAAAACTATAACCTTAGCAATTCAGATAAAAAAAAAAGGTGGAATGGAAAATACCTTAATTCCCTTTTTCAAATTACAACCCCGCAAATAACCATAGAGTGTGATATTCCTATCACATTTCTTGTCCATATGTACTCGTTCAGGAGGAGTAACATCTTCAAAGCGATCTACTAAAACATACGGGTGAGAAGTTCGCCAAGATAATGAATGAAACTTCATAACAGAAATAAAGCGAGCAAGATTGTGAATCTCTCGCTTAGAATACCTGTTAATTCAGAACAGAAAAGACCAGAAATAAGGAATAATAAGCTACATAACAACTAGTGAAGACAATGTTAATTTTCATAAAGAAGAATTGCATAATCCAAACACAGCACTCTTGGAGACACTTACTTCCCATGAATAAGACCAGATAAATAGAACAATTTTGCCCCATCATATATTTCTGTCCAGAAACGATGCTTGAGCCTCTGCTTTGTTTTCTTAAGTTTCTTCACATCCTTGAACTTATCAAGGTGAGTAAGGACTCCCATGACCTTTGGGAATCCATGAACTTGCAAAATATTAAGAAATTCAAAAGTCTCCTGCAGCAGAAAATGACAAGCATAATCAAAACCTTTACTTTCTATAGGTTATGGATAAAGCACGCTTCACCCATTCATAGAATGATACATAATGAGGCAAAGGAGATAACAGAAACTGAAAATCTACACCAGAAAACCATAAGCAAGCAAATTCATAATCTCAACATAGTAAAAACCCAAATCAGAAGATTACATAGGTGAATCAAAGATTGTTGCTTTACACACAGTTAAGTAAACTAGAAAACAATCTATCAAAATGTTAACCAGAGATTTGCCAGGTAAAGGAAGAATAAAAAGATTTAAAGGTTGAGTTGACTTTATAAAAACTCTATTTTAGAGTCAACCTACGAGATTTCATCGGTTCACTCAAGCCAACAACAGAAGTTAACCTTGTAAACATCTTCATCATCAAAGTTATCAAACAGTTACAAGAAGAAAACATCAGGGACTAAATATCTCACCATTTCAAAGCCATAGCTTCCATCTATCAACAGCAAAGCTAGATCTGCAAATTTTGCAGCATCAATCATGCCATTGATGTCATTTGGGCACTCCACAAACTGAACCCGCCTTTGCTTACCTAGATATTCATAAATTTCACATGTCAGCAAAACACTGTAAGCTTCAAACAGAACTACTCCTAAAGAACCCTTCCAAGCTTCAGTCAAGCAATTAAATGATAAGCCAAAAAAAAAACCTGACACGACGGTGATTGGACCTCGAACCTCAGGTAAATTTTGCTTCGTATAATGCTTTATGAGACATTTTATCAATAGTGACTTGCCAACCTACCACCAAAAGGAGAAACAAACATGGCATCATCCAATGAAATATTATTCAATAAAACTAAAAACATGATTTATGATAAAAGACTAGCAATTTCATTTCTTCTCCATGGCAATTGCAGTCATTCAAATCAAATACCCTATGTTATGATACTTCTTTGTAAAATAAATAGATAAAATTACAAAAAACAGTCAAATCAACCACCACCATCCCTTCCCTCCCCCACCCTCTTCAAAAGAAAGAAAGAGAAATAAGATAAGTCCTAAAATTCACAACAATCACAACTAAATCAACAATTGAAGACTTGTAACAACTTTGTTTCTTTACAAATCATAACCAGCCTTCCAATATCTATGACTCCAACATTAAGACTAGTTAAGCACATCAATTAGCATAGATTATATACTAACAATTATTAATCGCCAGTAGTTCATAGGCCATAATCATATACCTGGGGTGGCCCATGCACAACAACAACAAAAGGAGGTGGTTCACCATAAGCTCGATTAATAGTCGGCACATGAAGCCTACGCTGCTCTTTCTCTACGGCTCGAGACTGCAAACGCTTAGCTTTCACCGTTGAAGTAAAAGCAAATGCCTAAACAACACATACATCAAAATAATTAACATACTATTCCCTTGTTAAATTTTGTAGTGTCTTATAAAAGCACGTGAAAAAAGAAAAAACAACCTTAGGGTTTTGCTTCTTTTCATCAGAAGAGAGCTTCTTCCTCTTTTCTGATTTGGCCTTCTTCTTTGAACCTGCTTGACGAGATCGATGAGCCTTATGCAACTGGTCCTGGCTACCACTATCTATAGCCATGGTAGCAGCTCAACAAAGAAAAGATTACTTTTTGCAGCCTAAAATAAATAAATAAATAAAAGAATCAAGCGATTAGAGGAAAAAAATTAAATAAAATAATAACACAAATTCATCATAATAAACAAGCTAATATCAAATATCATATCAAATGATAAAATAAAATTCATAACCTTCACTAATCTTTTTAAACTTCCAATTCCAAGTAATAGATTATACTTCAAGACCTTCAAAAGCAAATAAAATATTTCAAATAGCTGGATTATTCATAGAAAACAAATGAAAAAGATAAATCACAGTTGAACAATTACTGTACTGACTTCATTACATGAGTAGAATTCACAGACACAAAATCTACGAACAATTGGTAGTTTCAATACATGGGTAGAATTCAAACTCGTTTAAGCTCAAGTACATTGAATTCTAGCAAAGTAACATTGTATATTCAGTTAAACAACATCCAGTGCAATGACAAGTTATGGAGAAAGAAGAGAAAAGCAACAGTCCTAAAAAAAACCTGTCAGTTTTAGTTAGAGAATCTACTTTAATATAAAACCTATCAGTTTTACTTAGAGAATCTCATAAGCAGTGCTCTTTAACCCCAATTTGATAAGATAACTATGAGTTGATAAGGAGTTTCAAACAAAAAACTGATTCACATGAAAAATGAAAATAGATTCTGTAATAAAAACTGAAGAACGCTTCGAATATTACCTCTTATGATTGCTGATGCCGCAAACCCTGTATCTTGTTCGGAAAGAGGAGCTCTGCACTTCTCGGACTCGCTCTTTCAATTTCTCCGGCAAAAGCTAGTTGCGCTCGTCGGCTGTGGATGCTGCTCCAACTAGCTGGGGCAGTCGGGGAGTCGCTGGGGGCACGCGAAGGAAGTCTGGCTGTGCCTTTGTGTCTTAGCGTCGCTGTGTTGCTGGAGAAGGAGAAGCTGCGTCTCTTCGTCGTTGAGAAGGAGTGTGTTCAGTTGAGACCTTTTGGAAATTAAAAGAATAAGACAGTTAAGATATTAGGGTTTGTTGAGATATTAGGATTAGGGTTCTTCTGAATGAAAAAATATATATATTTTATGTTTAATATTAAATTAGGTTTTAAATTAATTATCTAAATCTATACTACCAGAGGAATTTTAATTTTACCAAAATGGTCTCTCTTTTTTTTCTATTTATTTTATAAATAATTAATAATTTTTTACAAATTTTATTAATTTATTTATTACATAAAATAATTTGTATCATAATTAAATTTTATTTCATATTTATTATTAATTATTGAATTACTTTTTAAAATTTTATAAATAATTATAATTATTAATATAAAATTATTTTTATTTTATTATATTCGAAATTAATTTAATAATTTTTAAAATTTCATGTATAATAATATTAAATAGAATTTTAAAATTTTAAAATTTTAAAATATTATAAAAAATTATATATTAATTAAAATATTATAAAATAGATAATATAAAATAAATAATTTTATCTAATTATTATTAAAATAATTGAGATAAGTAATATAAAATAAAAAAAATTTATTAACAATAAATTTTTATTATTTTTATTAATAATATTTATGAATTATATTAATTTTATTTAATTATCATTAAAATAATATAAAATAAATAATATAAAATGATAAATTTTTATTAATAAATAAATTTTAACTTTATTTAATTATTATTAAAATAATTTAAAAATATTATAAAATAAAAAAATTATATTAATAATATATACGAATTATATTAATTTTATTTAATTATCATTATAAATAATATAAATTAAAAATTTATGTTAATAATTTCTATGAATTTTAATAATTTTATTTAATTATTATTATTGGATAAATAATATAAAGTAAAGAGTTTGTGATGATAATTTAGTGTATCTTATTAATTTTATTTAATTATTATTAAAATAATATAAAATAAATAATATAAAATAAAATATAAATTTTATTAATTTTATTTAATTATCATGAAAATAATATAAAATAAATAATATAAAATTTGATAAATGATAAAATTTTCATAAATAATTTTTATTTTTATAAATAATTATCAATTTAAATTATATATTATCAAGAGAATCTGCTTTTGCTTTTGTCTTTGTCATATGGTAAGCATCATATGTTAGCTTGAGAAAAGAAATCATCATTGTTGTCTGCTAAATCTTCTACTGGTGAACTGGTGGTTGAGCTCTTAGTTTCCTTTAGCTCATTGAGTAGTTTTTCATATTTATCCTCTAAGGCATATGCTGCCATTTGGATCATGATTTGTTGTTTTCTGACTAGAAAGATCTCATGTTTAGTAATTATAGAAGGATTCATTGTCTTGCATAAAGTGGGACTTGTTTTAAAAAACTGGTCAAGAGCACTTTGGTTACAGGCTTGTAGATTAGTTTTAGGCCACCATTTGGTCTTATATTTGCGTATTAAATTGGGGACTTGAAATTCATAAATAAATTGGTCTTTGATCTGGTATTCTGTCATCATAATCCATGGGATATGAAAATGATGGCAAAATATTAACCATGAGGGTGAATTGGTAATTTCATCGGGTAATGAGTGGTTATTAATAAAATGGTCTTTGGCTTGTCTAATGGTTTGAGAAACAGTAAGAGGGTCAAGTCCAAATTTATTCCACCATTGATGGAACCAAAATGGTATAGGATAATTTAAATTGTCAGAAAAGAAAAAGAAAAAAGAGAGAAATAATTTGTCATTATTTTTGTAGAAGGCTCTTTCGCAAGCCATCTGATAATCATAATAATTGTATTTATGCATTTGTCGATTTTTTCCATTAGTCAAAATAATATCTTTTGCTTTATGGGGTTCTTGTCCCCATTCACTAATGGTTATAATATTAAGGATTCGTACTTTACAGTAACGAATTTTTGTGGGAAAATTTGGATCAAAGTTGTTTTGGATAAATATGGAGTTGGAGGAGTTAAAGATAGTTTCATAAAATTGTTAAGATTTAATGAAATTATCAGAAATATAAAAATGGGTTTTTGGCAAAATAGTATCACAAAATTTATAGGCCGTAAGTTGCGGGTTTTCAATCCAATATTCGGCTTCAATTGTTGTAACAATGTCTTCAACAGATTTATAAATATATTCAAAAAAGGATTGGGCCGAAGAAGTAGATGAGCTTGAAGATGGGCCAATAATTGCTTATTTTCTAACATTTCTTGATTTATTTGTATTGGTCTAGCTTTAGTTGGTATGTTTTGTTCCTTAAAAATCTGGTTCATAAGGTAGTGTTACTATGTGTTGTTTTCTTTTCCAAAAAGCTGTAGGTATATCTGAACATAAATCATTTTCAAATTGAATTTGAATGTCTTTTATTTGTTTTTGGATATCTGGTTTATTTAATTGTTCATCAATTCTTAATTGGTGTAAATCTTTTTTCAAAAATTTGATTTGATTTGTTAAATTATTTATTTTACTTATGTTGGTTTGTTGAAATAAGTCTATATTGTGGTATGATACAGGATATAAAAATTCAAATATAATATTTTATCCTAATATTTTTTATTCTAAACCTATGTGAGTTACTTTGAATGGATATATAACATTTGAAGGAATGGATTTCCTAATATTATTTTTGTATTTAAATTTTTTACTGACATAAGACTTGTCTTAAAATAAATATTATTATTACAAATGGGAGCATTAGGAATTTTAAAATCTATTTTTACTTTGGTTGAATTTGCTGCTGATAATACTTGTTTTGTTTTTTGAAAATATTTGAAAGTTAAACATTCTGGTTCCTTCAGTTAATAAATTATCTCTAAAATTTAATACTTGTTGTCTATTAGTTAAATCTAATATTAACATTTGTTGTACTAAGTTATAAATAAATATTGCAGACATGCTGAGAATTTATAAAAATATAATACTTACTTTTTTGATAATATCTTTGAAAATTATACAACTGCTACAACTGTGTTGTAATAAACAACAGTTTCCTTATTTGTTTGTTCTTCATACAACGAAAGCAAATACATTCAAGGAATTTTTAAGAGATGAATTTTTGAGAGAGTTTTTTCGCTGGTGCCTTCTTCTTTGTTTGTCCGTCTTATATAGAGCTGGATCTTGCCTTGGATAAGACTCAACTTGAGAATCTTATCTTGTTGTTTCATCATTTGAGTAGCTTTTCTTTTTCTCAGTTGCTTTACTTTGTCGAGTAGGTGGAGTTGCTGTAGTCTTTTGTCGGTTGAGTGGATCACTTTGGTGAGTGGAGTTCCTGTATTCTTTTGTCCTTTATCTGTTGAGTGGGTCACTTTGGTGAGTGGAGTTCCTGTATTCTTTTGTCATTGTCTGTTGAGTGGATCACTTTGGTGAGTGGAGTTCCTGTACTGGTTACATTTAGTCAAAGAGGGGCTAGATAATGGTGGAAAATTTAAAGGGGTAAATCTATTATAGGAAGTATGGCTTTGTAAATTCAATCTTGGTGAACTGAGAATGGTCATTAATGCAATGGATATGGGCCATGTAATTGGTCTTGAGATAATGGATGG
This sequence comes from Cnidoscolus chayamansa, assembly GCA_948266635.1. NCBI lineage: Eukaryota > Viridiplantae > Streptophyta > Magnoliopsida > Malpighiales > Euphorbiaceae > Cnidoscolus > Cnidoscolus chayamansa. The sequence continues at coordinate 14,948 of CAOGCB010098175.1, forward strand.
TCTAGAAGATAATAATTGTATATTATTTGTCATTTGTCTTGTAGCATTGGTCATATTAGATCTCAAAGAGATCTTTGAACCTGTTTCTTCTTCGTCTTTGTTCATCTTCCCTTAAGAATTCTCTAGTTAAAAAATCTGGAATAGAATTATCAGTACCTTAATTTTAAAATATTATAAAAAATTATATATTAATTAAAATAATATAAAATAGATAATATAAAATAAATAATTTTATCTAATTATTATTAAAATAATTGAGATAAGTAATATAAAATAAAAAAATTTTATTAAAAATAAATTTTTATTAATAATATTTATGAATTATATTAATTTTATTTAATTATCATTAAAATAATATAAAATAAATAATATAAAATAATAAAATTTTATTAATAAATAAATTTTAACTTTATTTAATTATTATTAAAATAATATAAAAAATATTATAAAATAAAAAAATATATTAATAATATATACGAATTATATTAATTTTATTTAATTATTATTAAAAATAATATAAAATAAATAATATAAATTAAAAAAATTATGTTAATAATTTCTATGAATTTGGTTATGTAAATTCAGAAGAATTTTAAAGTGAAACAGATTCTGATGATGAAATTAATTAGAGGTTTCTAGAGTTCAATTTTAATAGAGACATGAATGTTCCAACATTCAAAATTGGTATGGTGTTTGCCAATA